>JTDE01000541.1:158618-171178 GCA_014338405.1 Paragonimus skrjabini miyazakii | reverse complement strand
TGTATCCATACCATTTCTAGTTATTCCACTTAGTCTTGTTTTAATAATTTTCAATCTTCTTAGTAACGTTTTTTTCTAGGATATTCCACGTCACTGTTGAGGTGAGCGGCGGCCCGAGCCATAGTACCTTTTGGTCAGGCTCATGGCTGTTATGATGATGATGATGATGATTGGACAGAAAACAGGCAGTGTGGTTAGTTTCAAGGTGAACATCACTCACAGTCGATCGCATCTGTAGCATTCCCATAGACTTTCCAGGCGGCTCCTACCGAAATGAAGCACTAGAAATCCTAACCGCAGGGTTATCGATTGGAGTTAACAGAACAGTTACTATGTCTCCTCTCGAGGCGATCGGACAACCTGATCACTACTCACAAGCGGAAGTGGTTGTACGCTCACCTATGATAATTCGATCGTGTCTAATATGGGGTCAGTGGCACGGCGGTCAACACGGTTGCCTCATGAAAGCATGGCCGCAGTTCTAGTCCCGGCAATGGCAAGGATACGCACTACCGAGGAGCTCTAATGGGAGCGAAACTCGAGTCTAGTGCTTCTTTTCGAAACGGGCCGACTGAAAAGTCTATGGGAGTGCGACAGCTGCGATCAATTGTGGGTGGTGTTCAACTTGAAATTAACCAAATCCCCGACAGCTCATCAGTGTGGTTAGCATCAAAAAGCTGTGTTCGATTCTGTCTCAATTTGTTGCACTTTTACATGTGCATTGATTCAGCATTTTCTGGGTCAGACTAAATGAAACAATTCGTTGGTTTTATTGGTGTTACGTCTTCGATACCGATAGACTACGTGAAATTTACTGAACGCTACTCAGTAAACCAACCACAATTTCACTCCACTCATCTGAATTCAGTCAAGTTCGGCATGCTAACCGGCAGAGACCGAAATTTGGCGAGTGATGGGTATGTCCAAAGTGCACTGATGAATTGGGATTTTGCCATGAGAGGTCAAATGGAAGAGTACACGTGTAGAGACTCAAAGCTAAAGGATTGAACGATGAGATGGGTGTTCCTGCAAAGCAAGTTAGTGATGCTTCGTCTTGGTAATGAGATGATATCTGGTCAGCTGGAAGGAGTGCGTGGATCTAGTCTCTGGTCGTAGTTACAAAGTCATACTTTGCTGGCATTTACTGTTGTTGTTGTTGTTGATGTTGTCCGTTAAAACTGACCTGGTGTTTCGAAATGTTGATTTTATGACAAATTCAGTAGGGTAGTCTACGTCGACTTGCATCGGAAGCACTGCTATCTTCGGGGTGCATTCGTACTGGGTGCCCCGATCGTCTTTTTTCAACGTGTGTTCATTTTGTCTGTTTGGTGTGTCGTCAGGCGGAGAGACGGCACACAGCGAGTTCGTATAAACCGGCTGTATCCGAAATGTGAATTATATTCAGCAAAAGTCACGTGTTCTCAATAGGGAGAACTGTATGCATAAAGTGCACCAGATCGACAGAATGAACGTGCCTTTTTCAACTGACAGTGTATTGAGGCTTGGACGATTGTTTTTGCGTCTTTTTTGTGTCACAAGAAAACCTACCTGAGCACTGTTCGTGCCGTATTTTCCCTCAGCAGTAAACTACGGATGTTCCGTCTGTTTTAATTTTACTTGTTGGACTCGTGGCAACTTACATGTACAAAGTTTATAATTCCAGCTAGTAATTAACTAATAAATCGGCGTTGAATACTCAGGAAGTTGGTGTATGGCAGTAGTATGTGAACATTGGTTTTGATTAAAGTCAGCATGTGTCAGTCCAATATCCATTTGGAGAAGAGATAATGTTGGAGACAATCGAGGGTGTTTCGAACCACCGATATGATTGGTCACAAGATCCTCAACGTGTCAGGCAGCATCTCAACTTTGTTCGACTGGATCGCCAACGTCTCCACAGCTTGCGACTTCATTATTTCTCAGCCCCTTTGAGATTCCCTGAAATGGTGAGCAGCAGCCTGTAGAAGAAATTCCGAGCATATAACCACTCTAACGTAAATTGCTTTTTCACTATCTCAGTTGTTGGCTATGAGCTCAGCGATTTCCCAGATGCACGCCGGCGTTGCTCATAAATCCAACCCATTGTATGTAAGCTAGTTACCGAAGATAGTAACTGTTCTTTGATCCGTAGAACAAGAATCAACACACAATGCTTACTGTAAATCCTCCATCTAGTTAACTTTAGGGCGTCATTGGGACGTGCCTTCCATCCTCATTAAAAACTAATCGGCAATTTTACGAGCTGTGACACTATCCAAGTAAGTGAGGTAATCAACAATCTCGAGCCGCCTGTTGACAGTGACATAAATGGGTCATATCGGATCTAATCTTTTAACAACACTACACCTTGGAAGTGCCGATTGCGTCCCACACGGACTGATCACATCATTCAACTGATTCAACGTGATTTGCATATTATCCGTAATTGATATAAATAAAACATTACTATCCGCATGCCCAGTATTGGTCAGTTTATCATTTCGCGGTCTTCGGAACCTTCAACTACTTCCTCTAGACTATCACATGATTGAATACGAGGGTATAAATCGAACGCTTCGGTTGAATACCGCTTGAAATGAAGAAACTTAAGGCATGGTGCTCATAAATGCACACTGCACTCAAGGTGGACATAAGAGTGAGTAAACAAATTGACATACTCCACTGGGGCTCCTCTGTGATGGAGACGGTCTCAGGGAATATGTCGGACTGTTAACTTAAAAGCAGGCTTTCTGTTCAAAATTACTGCGTTCGTGCGGTTATTAAAAGGGCCAATCTTTTTTCACTTGTTTTGGTTAGAAAATTGGGTGCATGAGGAGGGGAAAATGTTAAGGACGAGTTAGTTGGCTTATTGGAGCAGCAACAAATTCAGATAGTTTCAGATCATTTGTACTGTGGAAGGAGGTTACCTCAAGATAACTCATCCTTAGCTACTGTCGTGACTACTTGAGGTGCCAGGTATAGAACTTTGTTGTGGGACAGTACTCGACGCCGATGTTTCATAAGTATGATTTATTTGATAATAAGGGCCCTGTCCGGCTTGTTGAAAGGGACTATGAGCGATTGATGTATAATTCAAGCAGTAGATGCGTTCGAAGCAACAACATATTTCCGCTTGGTCATGCGTTTCTTTTACCGTTCTCAATAATACAGTGGTAGCCACAATCAACTGTTGCTTGATCAGAATGCTCCTATTTAAGGTTGGCTTTCTCTAACACCCTTCCTTTTTCGGAAGACATCATTGCTGCAACCACTGACTTCTTTCTGTCGTATCCTCATAGGGTTGTGTCTCGCCAACATTAAGTAAGACGAAGTACAGTCTCGTGAGTCCACCAGATTGTTGGCTGATTATCCCTATTTGACGTGATTGTTTGTGGGAAATCTGAAACCTTAGTACTCATGGCTCATCGCGTCCATCGGGTGCAAACCCCTGACTGCCACACCAAAGTTGCAGAAGGACCAGGTATACATGGATGAGAACGTGCATTACAAAACAGCCAAGTAGGCGGCTGCTTTGTGGGAGAATACACGAGTTTCAGTCTTTTATGTAAAGTACTTTATAATCAACCGTTTGAGACGATGACCCTAAATACCAACAGTAATGTTCTACCTTAATGTGTAACACTAAATAAACCTAACCTCAGGAACGATGACAAATTTGAATCAGGACTACGTCAAAGGGTTTCTGCTGTTTGGAAAACGAGACCTTATCGAATTACAACATAGGGAGTGACTAGTTAATTTCCATATTTCTACGCACAGCCCACTTTCTGTAAATTTATTTTAAGCACGACATAGGTTTTGTTTGTTGCAAAAGGGATTACTACCCGTTGACCAACTAGAGAGATATTGTTGAAAGATTGGGTGACCGCACAGTTGTAAGCATCACTCACATGTAAGCTGTACTCCTACATTTCATTTAAGGACTGTCATGTTTATTTTTTTTCGCTGGTCGCAAGTTCACAACCGTTGCGGTTTGTGAAATTATTTGATATCATAGTTTATATTCTCCGATTCTTCAATCCAAATGTGTTAGATGATGCTATAAAATGTAATAGCCGTATACGTATATTGTGTATGTAGCTTTTAATTGACTGGCTGTATGATTGTCTTTCTCTTTTTGTCTTTATCTGGTTTTCTATCCTTCAATCTATCCGTCTTACTCTGTACATCATGTTGTTGTTTGTTGACATCTCACATCTCAGTGCAGTTTGAACTGAAACTCAGCTGCACGTGTTTCGTCTCCTTTCAAACTTTGTTTGTTAAATTTTTGTACGATTCAAGGTCATTCTGTTATCTTCCGTACGAAAGCCCTTATTTATTAATTAAAGCTCTGTATACTTCATAACTTCTCTATTTATAGAATCCTCGGACCCTTCCATCGAACCTGTTCAACAGCTGTCAGAGATGCGAACTTGTGTGACAACTACTCCAATACGCCAGCAGCTGCCTCCCTTGTTACAGCCGCCAATGGAACAGGAACACTTGGGTAATGGAACAGCTGAGAGCTCGAGCGTGCCCGGGGCGTTTCGATCCCGTCTTCCTGGTACACCGGCATTTAATTCACACAACGGTCCAGACCACGGTAATACACAGACCAAGGTGTGTTAGTCGAAAAGTGCAATGAGCACGGGTTCTTATGATGTTTCTGTCAGTTCACAATGTTTTTTTTCTATTCTTTTTGTGGCTTATCGATGTGGTCAAGGGGAATGTACGTGTTTTTATGTTCCCTGTCGGATGTCTCCTAGATTCATATTAACTGCACTATTTACAGTGAAGGTTTATCTTGCCTAGAAAGCGACTCTAACATATGTAGTTTAAACGTAAACGGGTCCAAGTATGAGCACATTATGGGTTGACTGAATTGGAATCGGCAACAGGAGTTACAAGCATTTGTCTTTTGGAACGCCAGGACAAGGTTAGCCAACGACATGTCCCCTCCTTGTGCCACTCACGACATCTAGCAACAACGCTCGACGAATGTTGAGTAGTTTGTGCGTTACCATACTTTAGCTCTATCTACCACCTAAGTTACAGTTGTTGACAACGTTTCTGTAGTTTACTTTCTGCTCTCGGATCTAGTGATTCGTCTGAAATGTGGGCGCTGGAACCTTAAGAGCCACCCTTCACTTTCTTTTTTTAGAAGACCACATTTCCGCACCGTCTAAGTAATAATGACTCTACTGTCATGCTTCACACATTCGGCCTAAATACTATTAAAGTGCTCACTACAGCCATCTACGATGCCCGTGACTGAACTCGTAACCGCATGTCTGTCGTTATTGTCACTGAGCTATCTTATACTCAGCGAATCAGAACGTACATCGGGGTTGTAATCTGTGACAAATGTATTACTTGTTCAATTGGTTGCCTTTATTTGCCCAAATCGTTTGTTTTCCAGCTGCTACCTTATTATCATGACTGCTTTCAAAATTAGTCCTACGAATGTGTTTCACAGTAAACTTAATAACTGCTAAGACTTGTGACTGGATAGCTCAACCTTGTAATAGTATGTTCAGTTCTGTGGCGATGTGAGGAGAGGGGGGGGACGGCGAAAGTTTTGTCAAACCTATTGGCACTGTCCAAAATTCGCTACACTTACTTTTCGGGAGTGCTGTGTTCATTGGGATATAGTTTACCAATCAGCAATAAGCCCGACAACTCTGTAGATGACATGGTAGCAATAATTCTGTGGTATTTCTTCGTGTATGCAAACAACATGAACTGTACAGTAGTAGGGGTTATGCTCATATTTGGAGATGTCGTCGATATTAAACGAGGATTCGGTTTAGATCACGGGTGCGTGAGATGGTGGTGTGCAAGAACGGGAACCATGAGAGTCTTGTTTAAGAGTGTTGACACTCTTTGGCCGCAGCCGTATACCGAATTTGGCTTCTTGAAAAGCCTTTGACTTTACACATTCGAACAATTTATGTATGACATTCTTGTTGCATACCACTTTCTAACGTGCTTTCCTAAACCTGGTGTCCCCCAGTCCTGTTGTGTCCGTTTCCATATACATTGTACACCTTTACTGTGATGTAGGCCTCCAACTGCACACACTTGTCACCGTCTACCTCCAACATTTCTGCTAGATTGTGGTCTCGACTTGTAACATACAAAAGGTGACAAGTTCAAAGTTGTCACATTTTATCACCGAGTTCTCATCACACATTTAATTGGTCCTTTTTGCCATGAAATGAACAAAAACAGATCATCACTACATTTTATGGCTGCGGCCTATTAGCCTCATGTTAGGCGTAAATTATTCAAAACTAAAACTGATTACATTGTTCACTGACAAATACAATCCACCGTATCTTGCGGTTTATACCACACTTGCCTGAGCAAATTGAATTAAGATTGCCTATTGTGTTGAAGAGTGATTATGATGGTCTGCTTGTCCTAGCTCACGTATGCCAACCAAAGAAAGTTGATCCGATGGTTGCCGATCCATAATAGTTCTGATAACTGATGGCACGTTCTCAATGCGAATGGAATAGGTCCGTATACTAAGTTCGGTTTTTTGTATCTAACGAAAAAACAGTATTCATAAAACCCTTAATCTCATCATCATCATCACAGACAGCAATACATCAGTGGTTCACACTGATGCTTAACTGCCACACAACCACGAAGAAGAAGCAAGCAAACCCTTAACTTACAATTTAGAAAAACTGACCCCAAGTGATTAATAGCTTTTCATACATGAGTTCTGGCAAAGTGAAGATAGATCACATTTTACCCGTCTACGATTGGCTAGTTACGGCATTCTCTCGTTGAGTGAATTGGAAGACGGCGACCTCTTAGGCTCATCACTATACAGCCCATGGATATGGCTACATATTTGTAATCAACCGTCGTAAAAATTCAAACAACTTTGCCAAGCTAGACCAACAGCTTCAAAATTGAATGTTTATCCAATAACAGACCGTGATATGGTGCTATGCTTTACGTAGCTTGTTAGAACAGCGAAGCAATCTATAGAGACCACTGTTTAGCCAGAATGACAACAATTTTTCTTTCTACTTCATGTGGACTCCATATCTTTTCACTTGCTCGGAACTTTGTCGCATAGGAAAACCAATTCTTTGGAAAGTTTGTCAGATACTGTGTGTATACACATACGGTGGACGCATTCTGTCTATTGTTGACTTGATTGAAATAGTCTATTTATTTTTGTCCCACAGAAAATGAACTGGAAGGTTCTTTGTGTTGTTGATGAACACTGCTCTTTGTTATACTCTGCTAAATCAGATTGCTTTATCCAGTCAGCGAATATAGACCTGAACTGACCACATCGACTGAATGAGACACAATTCTTCGGCCAAGCACGTTGATATCATGAAATGATCGCCTGTATGTAGGTTGAAACTGTTGCACAATAAGTGGTGTCGAAGTTGTCGGTAGTTCGGCGTTTCAGATGCACAAAGAATATTTTATATTGGATATTAATGCATGAATTTCAATGTTCATGAATCCATTTCTTGCCTGATTTATTTTCGAGCTTACACTCTACCCCCACGATATTGTGCATGTACGCAGAAAGCAATTATCTGAAAAATCTTATAAATGCACATGGTCTTTGTAGTCAAGTCGAGTTGGTTTTGCTGTACTAAATGCAGGGAGGAATGGCTGATCGATGAAAGTATTTTTTATTAAAAAAAGTAAAACGAAATAAAGAAAGTTAACGTTTGATTTTTTTTCTCTGTGACAGATTTGAATAGTTTGCTTCTGTATGATGACTTCTGCTTCATAATTCTGCGCTGTGTTGAACAGTCTATAAAATCAGCTAGCTAGAACAATAAAATCACTAGTCATAAAACTACTTTTGGTTTGCAGTATGTCAAGCCTTCATATATAACACAGCTTTCGTTTTCTGAAGGTTGTACTATGACATTGATTGTGCGTTTGTCTATCTCAATCCGTTTGATGCGAGTTCCTATGTCATTCTGCTCTGCCCGTTTTTCTATTCATCTGAAGCTCATATTCTGTCGAGAATTGTGTGAATGCCAAACTGTGAGGTTATGTCATCAATACTTGGCAATGCTATGTGCTCCACATGTTCATGCTATGCAGTCCATCAAGTCTAACCATCAGTTGTTTCCGTTTCAGTTGCTTGCACGTCATGCTGCACCATCATCTGGCTGCTTCAATTCGGTCAAACGCCGCCAGTTGGAGCGGTTGCAAAAACGGTCCGATTGGTTTCTCAGTCCACCATCAGGGCTGCGTTCCAGCGGGCTAATTCATCTGGACCCAAACGCGATCAGAGGAGGTAAGTGATGATTAGTGCCCTGGCCATTAATATGAAGACTAATATAAATTGAACATCACCCACAATTGATCGCAGCTGTCGCATTCCCACAGACTTTCCAGTCGGCCCCTTTCGAAAAGAAACACTAGACTCGAGTTTCGCTCTCATTAGAACAGCTCATCAGTAGTGCATATCCTCACCACTACCGGGACCAGAACCACGTTCACGCTGTTCATGAGGCAACCGTGTTTACCACTGCGCCATTGACTTCACGTTAGGCACGACCGGATTATCGTATGTGAACACTCAACCACTTTCGCTTGTGAGTAATGATTGGGAAGTCTATGGGAATGCAAAAGCTGCGATCAATTGTGGGTGATTTTCAATCTATATGAAAATCGAAATCCCCTGCTACTCATCAGTAGCGAAATACCGCTGAACAAGTCAATGATTTCTGTGATTTCAACTTGGAGAGAAGTCCTAGTCGAGGGGTCATCGATTGGAGTTAACAGACAGTAACTGTGTTTCCTCTCGAAGCGATCGGGCAACCTGATCATTACTGCTTTTCGTCTGACTGCTCCGTTTTGACCTGTCTGACAAGGTTACACCTGGAGGGACCGGAGTCCTAGTTAGCATAGCCCGCCGGATCAAAACAGTACACAAGCCTGACCACCTCGTCAAGGTAGAAGTATAGGTCAGAAATCAACAAGAGCCCTAACCATTGTACTTCTGGGAAGGCTGAGAATTAAAAATATGTGTATATATGTACTGGGACATGCAGATACTTGTTTATTTGTTCGATATAACTGTTTATTGCTTGTCCGAAGATAAAAAGTATATATTATATTCCATGATAAATATTTCCACTACTTATATATTCATTGGATGAAGATAGCTGGTGCATAACCCTGTGGACTGTTTTGGGTCGTTGTCGGCTTTTCGTTATACTTACCCTGTCTAACTTTCTGTAGTTTCGCCAACTTTCTATGGGTAGTGCTGGAAACTGATTCGTCGATGATGCCTTACTTTTCCCTGTGACACACTTGATTAAGTCTTATTGTTTCGCTGACATCCAACCATTCTACGTTGGATCACAAACCGTACAGTTTGGTTAATCAGATCGTTTTGTCTGTACGGCGAGGTTGCTTCCTTTTAGACACGCCTAAAGCACTCATACAAAATTGACGACATCACTGTTTGTGGTTAATGTTTGTTGAAGCAGGCCAGTTTTGGTGAAAATATCCGTTCTTCAAATGACTGTCAACATGTCGGAAGTCACATAAGGCAAGCAGTTTGCAGGAAAGTGTTCATCAACTTACTGCATTCGTGAAAGCAGACGAACAGAAAGAAAGGAACATCGCATGCATCGTGCTTTTGCATGTTTATGTTTAAGCTCGAAGTCAATCGGAACTTATACTTGCGGTCTGGATTGCGACGATCGTTTTCGTCTCTGGTTTGCTCGGTACGCTTTTGCCAGTGCGTTGTTATGTTATTCTCAATATACCCACTCTGGCTACAGACTCTAATCGGTTCTCGATGACGAGAATCATCTTCAGAACAATTATTCTTGGCGATGCAACCTTTGTTTGACCATACTACTGATTTCAACATTACTGTCTCTTGCCAAGAGGATTTACCTCAGTTTGTTGGTTATTTTGATATGCTTATCAGATTACGACTCGCTTATCTGATAGCTTATGATTGTAACTGGATTATTGAGCTTGGAAAAGTTCTGTCTTTGTCACAACACATGTCTTAAATGTGATTCTTAGTATCCTTGAAATGTACTAACGTCCAGTGTATGGTTTCGAAAATGGTAACTTATAGGCTTGAAACCCACGCTGATGTTGTGTGTCATTTAGGAATGTTGGACAACATAACACGTTGGTCAACTTTACTGTCGGCTATTTATTTCTTTGCACGAACACCCGTCATCAGCTTGCTAATATTTGACCTTTCTGTTTTGTGCTTTTTGTCAATTACTACTTGCTTACAAGACTGAACGAGATTTTTTGCTCCCATACTTTTGTCAGTATTTATTAAGCTACTACACCGTCCTCAAACAAATGAAAGTTTTCGGTCATGTTTACATTAACATGCTCAACTTTTGCACAGTTGCTATCAACTGAACACGTTTGTGTTCAACCGTAGTAAGTCATACATAGACCTAGTCAATCCTGTCGTAGAATTTTCTTTCAATGGGGCTACTCGCCCAATGTTCTCGGAGAGTCTAAAATCTGTGGTAAAGAATTAGAATTTTCAATGCCTTATTAGGTAAGCCTGTTGAGATCGTCACTTAAGTTTCAGCTGTTATTTAGTCGGCAGCAAGAGTCGCCATCATCGATATAGGTTGGGATAGCAGTATACTGCTACCTTGGCGAGGTGGTCGGGCTTGTGTACTGTTTTGTTCCGGCGGGCTATGCTGACTAGGACTCCGGTCCTTCCAGGTGCAACCTTGTCAGACAGGCCAAAGGGGAGCAGTCAGACGAAAAGCAGTTACACTCATAGGATCGTATATCGCACTACTGACCGCATAGGAGTGCTTAGGTAGTGAGGCACGATCCTATGGGCATACAGCAGAGCTATTTTCATAGTTGCGGCACTGCTGTCTTCTGTATCAGGAAGAAGGGGGTTAGAAAAGGTACCCTCAAACAAAGAGCACTGCGATCGCCCAGCGGTTGACCTTGAGCGCCGGCGTATCATCCAATACGGTCGAAAAACCCTTGTTATCTCTCAAAAGCCTGATGTAGTTTCGAGTACATCCACTGCGCGCAGCAGTGCTCAGAATCAGACATCATTGTCTTATTCACTGCGCCGTCGGGCTAGGCAAGCCACTCACTGCCAAGTGAGTCAGACTATTGATTCATTGGCTCCGGGTGGGGTCCCCCAAGTCAGACTTTTGAGTCAGAGACTCGGGATGGGGTCCCTCAAGTCAACCCCCTTCCGCGGTATAAACGACCGGGAAGTATCAGAAGTTATCGTTCTCTGGACAGTGACATTACTAACCGATCACGACTTTCTCCTACTGTTTTACTCCCTATTTCTTCTGCCTTCCATGTGCCTTCGGGCGATAATTGTTTTCTGAGGCCAAGACAACTGGTAAACATTGGCGCCTTCAATGTCCGCACTCTCCGACAAGTCTGTCAGCAAGATGCTCTGGCAAGTACTCTCCCAAGTCTGGGTGTTGATGTGTGCTGTGTGTCGGAGACGCGAGTCTACGATTCTAGCACGGTTATCCACTTGAGCTCACCTATAGATAACTGTCGATCCAAGCGCTTCTCTCAGGGTTTCTGGTGACGCTGAATCTTGCGGTCAAGCTGGAGAGGGAATCGCACTGAGCTCCAGACTAGAGAAATGTTTTCTCAGTTGGATCCCAGTGAATAGTCACTTGTGCGCTGTCAGACTCAAAACATCGGTTGAAGTCGGTCAACACAAATCAGCACACCGTTGTGTATTCACTATATCGGCGTACGTTCCGACGGACAGCTGTTCGGATGCCACCAAGGATGCGTTCTGTGACGCCCTCGTTGATCTTCTGAGGCAAACTAAACACTCAGACATCATCATACTAGCGAACGATTTTAATGCTCAGTTTGGTCGTCTTTCTTCAGATGCGAAGCGGCTAGGAGGTATGTTTGGTGTCCGGCACAACGCACTGATAATGGCGAACGGCTGCTGCAGCTATGCGCATCCCATGGTCTCCATATTTCGAGCACGGCGTTCCAACACAGGAAGACCTCCGTGTGCTTCCCAGTCGTGGACACAGTTGGATCATATAGCAGTTAGATACAGGTGGCGCCACTCTGTTAAGGACTGTCGTGCCTTTTGGAGCAACCACCTGGACTCGGACCATGCTGTTGTGCGTGCCCGTTTTGTTTTATCATTTAACCAGAGGATATACGCTCATAAATTTAGAGTGCTTAACTGGCACTCGAGCGATGAGGATGTAAAGGACGCTTATCAAAAGGCGTTGGTGAAGAAGTTGCCCAGTTCGAGTCAGATAAAGGATCCTAACGAACACTGGGAACAAATCGCCGAAGCTATGAAGGCATGCTGTGAACAGGCATGTTCCGATGGGGCTGTTCAGTTGCGACAGCACTGGATTTCTGTCGCGTCGATAAACCTTATGGACAAGCATCGCTCGATCCCACCTGGTTCTGAATATGATGACGACCGTCGAGAACGCAAGCTGACTAAAAGCTTGCGCAAAGACCGTGAGCAATACTTGGTCGAACAATCGAAAGAGATGGAAAAAGTCTTTGTATCTGGGAATAGGAGAAGGTTTTTTTTTCCTGATCCGTGGTTGTAC
>JTDE01000541.1:57060-103556 GCA_014338405.1 Paragonimus skrjabini miyazakii | reverse complement strand
TATTCTTCGACCGGGGCTGTCCTCCTACGCAGTCACGGATTTATGTCTACTGACTTTTCTAGGTTCCCTAAAAACCTACGACGCATTTATGCGAGGAACTTGGCGTTAACTGTTGCCACCTATCTGACAGCTGTCTCACTATGAAGGACATTTTTCTGTCTCGATGCGTGAGCCTTGACTGTGATAGCACTTTTGTGTCCTAAAGAGCTTTTTGATTTTGTGAGACTGATCGTTCGCCTACTATCTTTTCATTATTCTTCATGTATCTTATTTTACATTCTAAAACTGTTCAGTATATACGCCACATATAACTTTTCATTTAATGACTGGCCCATTAACGTCTGCTAGTCTTGTAAGAGGACTTGTCAACTGTGCAATGTCGCTAACCGTGCAACGTCTCACATTTGACAGATAGCTTTTTTTCGCATTCAACTTTTTTATATTTCTGTTGCTTAATTTAGGTGTCACCGACTGTTCTTTCTTTGAACGAAGATATGTATAATTGCTCTTCAAAATAAACGATATAAAGAGTATTGAAGTCATTGGTCGTACCTTCCGGAATTTCCTTCGTAATAAAGCTTAACAAGACAGAACAGAGTGGACGTCCCTGGTAAACAGTGGTTATATTGTGAACATCAGAAACAGTTGTTCCATAACTCTGAGCCTGTTTACAGAGTAGGTATACAATTATTTCAGAACTTAGACCGTTTCTCTCGAACGTCTCTGCGAGGAACGTGGCTTTCACATGACGCTGATGCTCAGGCCACCTATTATTTCTGAAATACTCAAAAACGTTGTCAAACTAAGCATGATGTAATTATATACCGTCTGTGTTGAAGCACTGATTAGATGCCTTAAACACAACACACGCGATATGTGGGCTGAGTTAGCAAAAAGAAAGCACAAATGTATGCTATGAACGAATGTCATCTGGGTCTGCACTGTTAGATCGACAATGTAGAACAAATAAATGGTCCTTCTGGTTTCTGGTAGGCAAACGATCAAACGGTATAATTTCTCAGGATAACAACGCAGGATGGTATAATCGAATCTCAGCTGTCATCGTTTCAGCGTTGGATACAAGTTAGCAACTGTCAAAGAAGTTGTAGATGACCCTAGAAGACTGACTGTACCTTGTGACATACTGCTTTCTTTTTAGACACAATAATGTATCGTTTATGCAAAGTCCCTTCGTTTCAGGGTAGTAGAATTTCTCCACTGTATTTTTAAGCTATGGAAGTGGTTTATGATTGGTCTAGTGAACTCATATTTTGCGGCGTTTTTGATTGCGACTGCACGCAAAGGCTGCTGCGATAGGCGAATGTCCGATAGAACACTTGAGTTGTCAAAGCCGTCATGTGGTCGAATCTGGGTATAGAGTCCAGCCCTCACACCCATGAAGGCCGGAGAAGTACAGGACCATGCCAACTGTGAAGGTCAATCACAACCGTGATTTGTTGAACCTTCTGCAAAACAATATTTTCCGGGACTTGGAGACTTCCCCGACAAAAATTGTGCAAAGCATACTGGTATGTTTGAGAGGCAGATAGCGCCTTTACCTTCCCTGGAATTTGCCGTTCTATTTTGCAATCAGAATGGACTTCTACATCTGTCAGAAACGATTCATTTTCATTGTATTTGATCTGTTCGTTTTGGTGATGCCGCCTCGTTCGACATATGCTACGTTGTCACAGTTAATCGTGAGCGACTATCTTCACCAAATTTTAGACACCTCCTACTTGCAAGTTACAGCTTGAATTTAACCACCGTTTCCACTAATATGGTACATTGCCACAATTCGTGACGCTTGGTGTCAATTATGGTTGACATGGTTTTCTGCTCCTTACACCTATTTGTTAACCTTAGGGTGTTCTGGATTCAGTTTATCACAATTCTCGTCCAGCTAACATATATTGATGTTAACTATTGATTACAAATAAATGGCGCAAAGACCGAATAAACCAAAAGTATCGTGGTTTATTTCTTTCTTTTTTGAGGCCATCATTCAGTCACCGGTGAGTACTACGTGGGATGAAATAACTCCAGGATCCTTACTTTACATTATCTTTAGCGGAAATAAGTAAAACATAGGACCCTACGTTTGTCTTAAGGATTACATAAATTATGAGAAAATTGGACTAATAGTTATTACCAAATCTGAACAAGCAGATTCGGGTTCGCCAACTAAGTGACGCACAGTCGTTGGCCAAAGTAATGCCTTACTCGTTAGTCGACTGAACTGAGTTATGGTTGTATACTGTACAGAAAAAAAGGGGAACGAGATTTGTCAAGCCTCATCTAAGTGCGGCAGGTCGGGTCCAGAAAGTTTACATGCCACCGAGTACGTGAAGACAAAGGAAGTGAACAAACAAGACAGTCACGTTTGGTTTCATGCGAATTGTTATGACTAACAAAGAAGTCCGGTAGTCGGACACCTGAACGGATCCCAAACGGCCGTCAACAGGTTCAGAGAGAATCCTACGTTATGCTGCACAGCTGAACGATCGAATGCTCGGAAGACTTTATCTATATGGAACAAAATGTTCGTTATGTTTCTAGCAAATTAGTAAGTGCTTTTTAGTTGAAAGAGACAATACAACTGCGTCCGTCAGTAGAGCGAGTACAGAAACTACCCGTTGAGAAACGTTCACAATACATACATAATATCTCCATATTATGCTTGTACGTTGTATTCATACGTGATTATTCATAGAACATTCTAAGCTAAAAGTTGATTAATATACAACAAGGATACCAGAGACCTCGATCTTATTCCGTGAACTGTTCAGATACACTGTGACTGACTGTAATGTATATGATGGCGTACGAACGAAATATGTTGTTCGACTACACCCATCCAATAGGACTATTACACAGCCACCAGTGATTAGTACCTCTACCCATTAAAACTTCTGACGAGACCGGAACATACTACCCGCTGTTATGAAGCATGTGCTTTGCAATTTTGCACATCTGCTTCAGATTATACAAACGCTTATCCTTCGATAAAGTGACGACAAAACTAGTTAAAAAAATTCGCATCTTTTACCCAACAAAATCGTTTATATGCATGAGTAAGAAAATCAGTCATATGGAGTTAGCCTTAAACAGAGCTTTCGTCACTCACAGGTAGATTTGACATTTACGGCATTAACCCGATGTCTTCGTCTCCCATCGCTTACACACAGAATCTTTCAGTGTGGCGGACAAAAAGGCACACTATTCTCTCGTGACATCCTTCATAGCAAAATGGACTACTTGTTCCGAAATACGCGTGCGCCACTCCTGCTGGCTCAATACTTGATCAGGATCACCACCTATCAATGCATCTTAGTAGACCCACGACATCTGCTTTCCTCTCGCTTTCACTACGCTCCAGACATTCTCAATGGAGTTCAGCATAAGCGAACAAGGTGTCAATCGCAATAGCTGCCTTCCTTGATAAGCATCTTCGGAAAAGATGCCTTTCAACTTAGTGTAGCAAGGGCAGTGTCACAAATCACCACTATTGTTGACATAACTGCATGATATTCAGTTCACCTATCAGATCACGGAACTACTGTCTACAATCAGTACTGTTGTAGGCACCCTTTCACACAGTATATGTCGTAATAAAACTTTCTGTCATTGCTCCGATCAAATGTAAGTTTCGGTTTTTGCTGCTGATGACAGAAATGCATGTTTTCGTTCCCTTCAAAGAACGTCAAATCGACCTTGTGCAAAATAGGTTGAAGTTTGTCTTGGAGCTCGCATGGCACTTTAGTAATCGATAAACAAAATGCCGTCCCACCTCCTGATCCTCGATGGTGTTGATCCTGACAGGAATTTGGCTCAACTTCTCCACAGTGATGAACCGCTCATTCAAATAGTGACTGATAGTAGTTGTTGATACCTTTTTTTCCGCAAACTCTGCCTTCGTACACGTTTTCAAAAATGCGAGAGTCACTGTCGGGTTCGTACCATATCGATTTCTGATTTATTCAAAATTTTACTTCTATGTCTTCTGCGGGGTTGCGCTTGTTGACTGATACAATCGACATAGAATCACTTATACGCAGTGTTGCAACTGACTCCACTTAGGCTAACTACCATACGCCAATCATCGCCTTTTTCGAGAGCTTCAATAATGCTTCTGCGTGTATCGACATTGATGTGGCTGTACTTGCGTGTCACCTCATGGCTGACTTTGACATACTAAAACATGTTTACGAGACCACTTGACTGCACCTGCGTTGTAGGTCACAGGATGATTGATGATATTCAATAATTCGTGCACTCTGTCTCCTCTGGGCTGGACTCTATACCCCGATTAGACCACATAACGGCTTTGACAACTCAAGTGTTCTATCGGACATTCTCTTATCGCAGCAGCCTATGCGTGTAGTCGCAATCAAAAGTGCTGCAAAACATGGCTCCACCAGACCAATCGCAAACCACTTCCATAGCGTAAAAATATAATGGAGAAATTCTACTGCCCTGAAACGAAGGGACTTTACATAAAAGATACATTATTGTGTCTAAAAAGAAAGCAGTATGGAATATGGCATACAGTTCACGTTACGATACTTGTCTGCCAAGGGTTTATAATGGTAGCAGTCTTTTGTGACTGGATCTCTGGCCTACAAGCGCGTAAACGAAAGCGGTATAACGGTCAACGAAACGATGGATAACAGCACGACGGATAACGGTAATGGTTATCGGAATACGAAGTATACGCTCTCAGTTAGTCTCTCCCCGTTCAGCCTATCCACCCGAGGCTACCGCATGAACACAGGGAATAGACTGGCCGTCAAACGGAGATTCTTTATGTTGCCCAGGCCGAAGACAACATAGTCACAAACCTGTTCTTATTTATAGGCTTTGGGACTAGCAACAAAGCAAACCCAAAAGGAATGAACCAGACAAAAGTCCAGACAGTTCAGTATGGGCCTACAGTCAAGATAACAACAGTTATCACGACGGCTTCGGAGTGGACAGGCATTTTGTCTTCACGTCAAGGGAGAGAATGCGCGTCCTCCTGTGACAAAGAAGGTTCTTCGAAGTGCGTTGTGCATATCACGATTAACAGTTCTGTTCTGCTAACTTGATGTGGTGGTCAGTCTTGTGCACTGCATCGATCTAGAAGGCTGTGCTAACTAGGATTTCAGTCCTCCCAGGTACAACCGTGTCACGTAGACTAAAGGAAAACAGACATGAAAAGCGATTGCACTCATACAATGGTATTTCAAACTACTGAACGTATAAGAGAGCTTAGATAGTGAAGCCGAGTCCCACGGGAATAAAGCAGAATTAATTTCATGGCTCCGGCACTACTGTATTCTGAATAAGGAAGAAAGGAGCTAGGAAAGATACCCTCAAACGAAGAAACACAACGATCGCCCAACGGTCAGTTGTGACAACCGGCGTATTATCCAATAACGTTGAAGATCTGTTGGCACAAGTGGAAAGCCGCATGTAGCTTCGAATCCATTCAGTGCGCACAGCAGTGACCAGAATCACATATCAAGGCCTTATTAACCGTGTCATCAAGGCTAAGCACGCTTCTCACTGCCAAGTGAATCAGAATCTTGAGCCATTGGATCCGGGTGGAGTTCATGAAGAAAACTCTGTATCCTGTTGTTCCACAGGTCCGTCTGTTGAATCCGAGACTCGAGATAAGGTTCATCAAGTCAATCCGTCTTTGCGGCATAAACAACCGCGAAGTATCGGCCGTTATCCCTGCTTTTACAGACCAGTTACTTCATTCTGGCAAACATTGCCGCTCTTAATGTCCATACTCTCCGGCAAACAGACCAGTGAGGTGCTTAGACTAAGGCTGTCACGAAACTTAGATCTGTGTACGTGCTGTGTCTTCGGAAAGCACGTTTACCCGTCTAGTGCTGTCATCAGTTTGTATTCATTCTTAGATAATGCTGTGGGTCAGCGGTTCTTTCTCAGTGTCTCCGGTGATGATGAAGCCGAACTTCGTGATCGAGTTGGGGTGAGAATGACACTAAGCTCTAAGGCATAGCACAGCTTGCTCCACCATATTTTAGTCATTAGTCGACTGAGTGTCAATAAATGCAGCATATCGATCGAAATCGATTAAAACGATCAGAACGACGTTGTCTACTTGTCACATCTGAAAATGTTACAACGGACAATAATTCCGACTCTATCAAGGACGCCCTCTACCATGCCCTTTTTGATCTTCTGGCATAAACTAAACTCTCCGACATCATTATGTCTGATGGTTATATGGATGTATGATTAGGTCGTCCTAATTCAAAGAACAGACTGCCGAGTGGTATGTTGGGACGCACTGATAATGGCAATCGACGACCAAAATTATGCGTATCCCACGGACCCTACAAATCGAGTAGCGCATCTCAGCACAAACGACGGTCATGCGTCACGGGGAGACCATACCACGGATGCAAATTGATCATAACGCCGTCAACTATCGGTAATGCCACTGTATTAAAGAAAATTGTTCATTGTTAAAGTAACCGCCCCGACCCAGATCATATTGTTGTTCGTGAACGTTTACTTTTATCTTGTACTCAAAGATTATCTACCCGCAAACACAAAGTAATCAGTTAGAAATTGAACAACAAGGGTACATGAGGCGCCTGTCAAACGACACGAAAAGCTAAACCGTTTGAATCACATCGGTGGAGTGACCCAAACAAGTACTGAGCAAAAATACCAACAGCTTTGTGAACCTCTTGTGATGAGGTCTACTCCCAATGAGCACTGTAGATACGACAGAAATGGATGTCTACTGATAGATACACTTCGGTTGATTACCTTTGATTCGAAATAAGATAAAGATAACCATGAACTGAAACGTAAGCTTAAAAAGAGTCTGCTTACCGACCGTGAGGCTTACTTGCTCAAGCGAACCAAAGATGTAGGTGAAAACCACGTATCAGACTGCATCAAACGAGCTGACTGTGGCAGCAGTGCGATAATCTTTACGGAAGATATGAGTGTCGGCGTCCACTGCCCGTGATAGTGAAAATGCGCAGTGTTCGCTGGTTGGACCGTATAATCCGTATGCTGACAGGTCGTCCGCCTCACCGAACATTGGTTAATATAACTGTTAATTGTTGGAATAGATCACAAGGTGGCCAGGTATTGACCGTGTTACTGACCAAGGTTGATAGGTGCCGTCTATCTGGTTGGAGAGTTGCTTACCCCTCATACTGCCGATTGGAAGTATTTTGTCACAGTCAGTGGCGAGTCTGTGTTGGAAAACTTGCTGACTATGCTTCTCAGTTAAACTTAGTTTTTTTCCTGTTGTTTATTTTTTTTTTTTCGCCATACTTATTGCTGTTGTATGACAGGCAGTTTCGTTGTGAGTAGTATACTACTCACAAGTAGTATGTTACCCACAGGCAACGTTCAGGAACAAAAGGGCAAGCTGCGAATGCCAGGAAGACGGAGGACAAGGAGAGACTATCGAAATAGTATGTACGCGCTCGGCAGAAGTTCCAACAAGGCGAATGACAATGATGGATGTGAATGCATAACTAACTTGCAAATGAGTATACGCGTTTGAGGTTTGATTTTTGACATGACCTATATGGGCGTTTGTGCAATAAAGGAATTCTCAGGCCAAGCGTCTTTTGCGGTCACAACAATTGCTGCCCAGATTCATAGACCATCGCCGGGTCCAGCGGTAACTACAGTCACTGTACTCATGGATATGGTACAAAATTGAAGGTGACTGATTGATTCAGTGACGAAATTTTCCACAAAATCGCCCGTGAAAGCCAGCTTGATAAATACAGAGTCCTTCTTCGCTGGTTATTGTGGCGATCGTACTATCACGTTCTCAATAATAAAAGTTTGTTGATATTTATCTTGTCTGACAGCGCTGTCACCGCGATCAAACTCTATTTCGATGACGCTCCCTGTACCAAAATGACTTTCTCCCTTCTTGTGCAATGAGTAAGATTCATTTCCTGCTTCAAAGGCATATAACTATTAAAACTGCTACATTATTCTACCTATATCGGCTTCTTGCAAGTGGATAACTTATGTCAGCTTTTTGGCCGTTTGATTAATTTAACACCAAGAATCTTAAATGAGATGTTCAATTCTGCTTTCGAAATGAATTTTACAAAAATGATTGAATCTTATTAAACGTACATAGAACGATGTCTACTTCGTCTCAGCTTTCTAATATCACAAATATATCATCCACATGGCGAGTGTAGAAAAATAAGTTAACCACTAAACTTTATTTTATCGTGTTGAAGCTTGTTCATGAATATATTGTATTAATCACCCCCATTTAAACAAAATTTTCAAGTACTGTGCTACTAGACAAAAAAACGAACGTCTCAATAAAACATCTTCACTGTAATCAGACGTTACAAACTTTAGGGAAGCGTTTCCAAAAAAATGATTGATTTACAAACCATGTTAAAACGAATAAAACTACAGTACTTCAAATATCCCGGCGGAAATCATCTTTCTACTTGATACAGTATCAATGCATATCGGGTGTCACAAAATCTACTCTCTGTTTCGCGGACCTCATGTGCTGAATAAGCCACCCTGTGGTTCTGACCTAAATCCTATTAAAATCTTGCGAACATTCTTGGTCATCAAGTGCGTAGATATAAAATTTAACGCCCGCGTTTAAATCTGCCTCTCAAGTGCACAGTAAACCCAATTACGTTTAAGTCCCTTATCAAGGACATGTGGAATGGCTGTACATCGGTTTTATCGAAAACATACAGATCATATTTTACTAGCTGCTTCTAAAAGAAAGTTTTACAAGAGGCACTTTTACTCTTGTAACGGTTATTGTATCCAAGCTCGTCAGTAAATTTTCAAAGCACAAGTATTCTTGTCTCTTTTGTCCTATTCTTAAAAATGACAAACATCAGCGTTTTGAATTTTGGACTAATAATCGCCGTACGTTTAAATCGAGCGCTATATGTGATGAAAAAACCTGGTAGAATTATAACTAGTGTTGTGGGTTGAATACTGTGAGTGCAGCCTTTCCACAAATACTTTCCCGTGACAAGACAAGAGCTGAAGCTAAACTATGGACATATTTAAAGGAGTAATATATTCACATGTAAGCATAATGTGAACGTGAAATATCAGAACAAGGTGCCGTTGACAAATTTGGACATGATTCTAGATAAATGTCAGTGAAACTCTTAATGATTCCCCCAAACCAATGCAACAAACGAAATCACGTGTTCTCTAAAACCCAGTCAGTTTTGTAATGCACTGCACTTAGCAATTACTTGCATCTTAAATTCACAGACAGGAAATGTGGTCTATTCAATTTTGAACGGAAATTATTTCGTCTGGTTTCAGATTGAGGAATAGTGTTCGGTAGTCAGGTGACACCACATGCTCCTGCTTCTAGTCATTTGAGTCTGTCTGCTTATCCAGGTCTGGTATCAAGCCTTTTCTTGTAGCCAAATGAATTTGCTATAACTAAAGCCGATTGATAAACAAATTGCATAAGGAATTCACAGATTAGGAAAGTGAAAGATTGCTCATTTTATTAAGATAAATAGTGTGTGATCAGTTGGTATTTTGTCTGATAAAAGTTAAAGTAACCGGAAGGGTTGTACAAAACAGAAATACAGTTATTAAGATACGCTACCTGTTGAACTAAGTTCCTGAAACTAAGGTCCAAAGAAACAACTCTTTACACATTAACAGAGATAAATGAAAGGCTTCCGTAACTGATTTACTGACAGTCACAGCAGAAGTGACGATGACTAATCGAACATATTAACTACGTTAGGTGTCTCCATCAAGCTTCAGTCATGAATTTATAACCATATTGGAATTATGCCTTCAGGAAAACTCAAATTAGTAGCCGGGACTGGATACTAAATACGATTATACTGATGAATTAGTAGCACCCACATATTGTTACTGCCTTCACGTAAAAATCCAGCTGGTATTTCTGTGCCTCTAACGGTGTCAAGAGCGAGAATAAAACGTCCCAGTAGTAAGATAAATGCGCTTGAACGTACGGCGGATCTTAGTGCTAACGTAGCGATCAAACAATGCCATTTATTGTTTCTTGCTTATCATCACATCGAACAAAAGGATCAGAAAAAGGGGATTTTCCGCTTAATTATCGGAATACCTTTTCCTATTGACATTCAGCGGCATTCGGATTGCTTCAGATACCGAAGAGACGTACAAACGAGATACGTAAATAGGAATTATGAAAAGGGCCCTGCACAAAACTCTGTCTTATCAGAATGCGAAGAGGACGCTATCCCACTTGACTGGTGCTAACTTCAATAGCGCTTAGGGTAAAACGAATCGTACACTTTTTAGACGCTTCAGTAGGTTAGTGTGGTGTGTAGTGACGAAGATAATCAGCAGCAGGGAGACGTTGCAGGAACAACCTCCAAAAGGGGGAGGAACATTTTAGAAAGTAGGTCATTGCCAAGGGGTCAGTGGTTAGGTAGGGCGCACTTCCAATGACGTGTTTGAATCAAACAGTAATCTTAGATAAGAATTTGAACTGAGGAGCTCAATATAACTTATCAGAGAGGATTCTGGTACTGTCCATTACTTCAAGAATAGATTATCGTCTGTCCACAAACAGGACAACAAACACACTAAACTAAAAAAAAGGAAAAGAAAATTTTCATTGAAATTCAAACTCCCAAATAGCTTGTACAGTTGCGCTTCCGAACATCTGAAGATTATTGGCACAGCAAATGCACAGAAAGTCTTGAATCCACAAATCAAAGAATGTTCATACAAGAATAAATTAAGATAAGCTTTATCGTTTGTTATTCATGAAACAAAAGGGTCACATCGTACTGTCTATCATCTATCAGCTATGTGATTACATAGCTTTTCGTAGCATCAACAGGAAGAGTGGTACGAATCAGAATAAATTATAGACAGTATAACATTACTAGCGTGTTTCAGCTTTCCGGATACGGAAGCTTGGAACGGAAGGTGCAGGTGTGTACTTTTTGCGTGCAGCACTTTAATAAACAACGTAACTTTGTAAGACGGGCAACAGGTGTGACGCTACACCAGTCGTGAAAACTAACACACCTAACTGTTATGGAGACTCTTCGAATATCTTGCGAATGAAGTCCGGCAACAAACAATTTCACAGGCCAGGTTTCTTTTGTGGACACCTCACGTGTGAGAGTGGGTCTGGTGGCGTCCCCATTATTGATGGCTTCGGTTACAAGTGTATAGAAAACTGACGGTTCATATCGTACATCAAAAATGCTAACTGGACAGCAGAGAATATTTATCGTTTTTACTTATTTATTGAAATAAGATGTCACTCCAGCGTTAACACATATACAGAACTTCAGTAAAATAACGAGTAGCGTTTGTATGAAAAGACAACAAATTTGTTGCTTGTAGTTTGGGTAGCCGATGATAAAAGTATATTTAGTTACTAAGACTAGAATACGTTTTGGTGGATTCTTCAAGTTTATCATTAAAAATTTGAGTAACACATAGGATGATGGATATTCAGTTGGTTGTCTTTCGGCGATAAGGTGGGTTAAACAAATATTCATCAGGCGAATTCGATACACAAAAGGACAGGACTGATAAGAGATCACAGAGAGGCTTTATCTGCAAATTTGTCACATGCACCTAGACGTGTTGGTAAAATGTGATGATAGTGTGACGAGTGCTGTGCACGGCTACCACAAGAAAAGAAAGTCAAAGCCTTCGAACATAATTTCTAGCGCTTTACAAGAAGGACTATATAAGCTAGTGACGAACAGTACGTTCAGTGTAGACAAATGCAAAACGTGTGCAAATTTCACTATTAACCTCAGCGGAGATAATCGGAATTCTTACACAAAGTGTCAGACCTCTAACTTTTAGGAATACAGAAAGAATAGTTTGTAGCCACCTTAAATCAATGAAAGGAAAGACATCACAACAACTGCATGCTTGTAATAAAGTAACTGTAGTTTGCTTAACTGAACAAATTGCAGTAATAATTGCTTAAGCAATCTGTATTGTATCAGGAAGCTCACAAATGTTCACAGTAGCACATCGAATACGAATAACTATAAAACGCCTGACCTTGAGTGTGCTAGTGATGTTCATCTGCATGTCTGTTAGAACTTTTTGTGTGGACGATCTAATCAATACATTTTACCTGTTATCTTCCAGTTCCTCTTCATGATTCACCCTTAGTCTTTGGTGCTACAACCTAACATCTATATGAACAGTCTATCGGTATCACCTGCGTCAGGTGTAAGTTCGGACTTTCAATACTAGGGCGAAAACCTTAATAGAAATTAGCGTACAACAACTGGGTCTAATAAGCACCCACAAACACACACTTGCGGCACTTACAGCCACCTGAAATCTGGGATAAAACACAGAGTTATTTTTAGGTCACAAATTATATATAGACATCGAGTTCCATGAATTCGGGAGCCCGAAATAATTCAGGTGTGACCTTCACACATATACACGATGATGCTATCAGTTTCCCAATGAACTGTCACAGTGACTAAGGCCAAAAGACGCTTGAATAAAAACATCCGACCCACATTTCTACCGGAGGTAGAGCTGATCAGTGGGTGATCATCGAACAAGAATTGAGCAAAAATATCAACATCTGAATGCTACAAATGCATGCTGCAATTAGTCGGCGTTTTAAAAGCAACACAGTTTGATCGACTACCTGGCACGTTAAACGATGTTTCAAGCACTGTCCTCATCCAGTGGGATCTGAATCAAACAGTTCCTCACGACTGTTTTAGACCTCGTGTCACGGGGTGTCACATGAGTTGAGATAAGCGAGCCAACAGGCAGTGATTTTGATTTAACGGCGATATTAAATGTACCAATAGGTCAGCACAAATAGACTCGTAACCGCATAGATCTAGAGGATGACAAATAACAAACGATATCACTTCGTAGCCTTGAAAATGTGTGTTGATTAATTGGGAGGAGAAGTTTGACGGACTCTTGTATTTACTCAGGTGAGTAGCAAACACTTCATTTTGAAAAAATACGGTGAATTGGCGTCATATGTCTGGGCGTCAGAAGTAGTAAATAAAACCCACAACAACGACACTCTTTGACAGACTGTAGCTGATCGGTGCATGTAACACTGGGGTAAACAATCTCGCATGGTACCGACTATCAAACGGAAAATGATCTGTTTAGGAACCAAGCTTCTTCTCAGTCAAAAATTTCATAGGGGTCGGTTGTGTGTGTATACGAAGACAGTATTCAGTGTCAGATGTGTTCTGCCATAAACCAAGATGGCAAATCGTATTGACCGTTTCGTTCAAATTCACATGGGTGAAATGCTGCTTGATCTGACGGTTTATTGACGGGCGACTAA
Organism: Paragonimus skrjabini miyazakii; assembly: GCA_014338405.1. Lineage (NCBI taxonomy): Eukaryota > Metazoa > Platyhelminthes > Trematoda > Plagiorchiida > Troglotrematidae > Paragonimus > Paragonimus skrjabini miyazakii. The sequence goes on along the minus strand of JTDE01000541.1, from coordinate 90,226 downwards.
CTGAGAGTGCACAAAAGGTTTGCATGCATATAACAATATAATAACAGTGACCTCGTGCAAGCAACTGTAAAGTGTTAGGCTGAATATACAATACGCAAATCGTTTAATATAGTTGTGATCGGCCTTGACACTCCACCGCTGCAACATATTAATGGAGTGTTTCACTAAATTGGTAATAGAAAGACGTATTTAGATGCAAAATCAAACAGTTCTAAGCAGAACGCGAACGCCTACTAGAAATGTGTAAGTGAACAGTATGCAATCAAATGACGTAAACACGCTCTATCGGGACTCACTTGAGCTGATCCGTGCTAGCTGCCAGTACCGTAGCAGACAAGTTTAACCGATAATCCTTCTGCTTCACAGACTTTGTAGCCCTGTCAACTAGTTCCAGTGGTGGTGGCCCTGGGTCGGAGATTTTGCCGGCTTCTTCCATCGCTTGTGTTCGCAGACGGCTGAATGGAACAGATGGAGAATCGGCAATTCGATACTCTCGGATGGTTTACAAGTTCGCCAAATTATTCATAAAGAATGAAGTCAGTTAAACGCACGTCTCAAAATTCAACAATACTCTAAAATACCACCAAGCAGGTTCATTGAACTCAGAACTCAGCTGCCCAAAAACTGAAGACAAGCCCAAAGCTTTTATATACACAAGAGGAATTATTGACGGTTCACAACTTCACATTTCTGTCGTATCTACTAACAAAGATGTACAGGTTGGTGACATTCTGAGTGAAGAGTGCATAAATGTGCACGACTGTTCGTTTCAGTGACCACTGAATGATCAGAAAACAAGTCGAATGAACTGTTTCCAATATCACCGTAAAAAGTGGAAGTTCATTTATGGGAGTTACTAACATACACCTCATCCTGCCCGACGTTCCAGTCTTTGGTCCTTCTGAAAACGGTACTACCGGATTAACAGAACAAATGACAGTACTTATTACTCAGTTCTCGTCGATCAGATGATTAGCGAAAGGCAGGAATATTCACAAGTGTAGATGTTTGAGTGTGGGTGTACAGAAGGCCAACAATACTATCGATCAATAGCATTGTTTCCAGTGGTTGGCGAACGATTCTTTTCGAGCAAAATAGCAGACACTAACCTATTCATTGCGGCATAATAGGGGTCTGTGACTGATTGTGACCCCAGAACCACGGCTTGTGACGAAAACTTTCTTACTGAGGTAATCCAAATTGATTATACAGTGTTCGATGGAGTTGGTCATTCACCTTTGTTAGGAAACCTCCCTAAGCACAGTATAGGGAGAAATTTGTACAGAGGCCTTGATGACTCTCTAGTTGCAAATAGGTACCATGTCAAGGTAAATGAACAATGTCCGGAATGATATCCTTAAAATAATTGTAAGGATCTATCCTGGGTTGTCGAGTATTCATATTACCGCCTATTGTCGACACCAAGGTCGCCAAAATACTAGTGAGTTTTACAGTGTCCGAAAAAAACGAAACCTCCACAAGACAATCTGAATCGTCTTAATCAATGTTACATGGATGAAAATATGGTATACAGTGGGAAGAATTACGAAGCATTATATTTTCATCATCACTATCGTGCTACGAATGTTGACTTAGTTATTTTCGTTTGGGAGCAGGATCAATAAACTCTAGTGATAGATCACTTACGTTTCTATACAAGCTGTACAGACATGACCACAGAAGGATTGAACCGCTCAATAAAATTTTGTGAAACTTCACGGTCTAAGTTTTACTCAATCATGTAAAATTTTACACTTCACATGTAGGTTGGGAAGAAAATTTAGCGATGTTAAATCGATTAAGAGACTCAGATTTTTGACCGACTAATATACGAACTCAATTATACTTAAAATCGTGGTAAAGAGAACTGGTAAATCACAATCGAACAATTTATTTGGAAAATCGTGTATAGAGTAGAAGATGTGTTCAAGTGACCGGTTTACGCTGAATCATTAAGGCTGGATCCCGGAAAGATATAATTATTTATTTGAAAGCCTTTTGCATGCAAAGAAGGGTTTAAAAATCGATGTGATTTTCTCGGTGACAACAATATTAAGTAATGGTAAGTATTGGGTCGTTTTCGTTAGTATAAGTTGAACACCAATCAGAATAGAGCGCAAGTTATGGACGTAAATAGGCTGTCTAGTCAACTTTTTTAAAGACCTCTCTTGGCTTGGGTTTTGATCTTCTTACAGCTCATCAGCATTGTGTATCTGTGCCAGGACGTGGATTTAAACTCTGATTCACATTTTTAAGACGAAACCAGGTTGACGATTACCGTATTTCTCTTACTTAAGACATGACCGAACTACTCTGTTTGAATGCTCCATCTTACAAGCAACGCTCACGTTTCTTGTTCGCCGCTAGATGAGACACTGTATATATTCCGTTGGCTCAAACTGACAAAGCGTTTATCTGAATGCTGGGATAACAATCGTATACGAGTTGTTTTGGACTGATACATCGTTCAATACATTTGCTATGCATACAACAGCATAAAATTCACTGGATAATGTGGCACCGTATCAACCATTAGCCTATCTGTTTAACAGGGCAAACCAAAGTTCAAAGAAAAATGATTTAATTTCTTGAATGTAAACAACTTGAGAAAAATATACGTATCAGAAGAAGCCTTCTTGAATATTTATATATAATGCCATATCAATCAAACGAACATGAATCACCATACAATCATAACGGAAAATTCATTAAAAGTCGCATTTCGCATATACAGTGCTATCCCAAAGTACTCGTTAATGTAGTTAGCTACAAAGATAAAAACCATGATAATAAATTAACCATGGCCGTTTCTGTCATATTTGTAGATTGAATGACATCCAGCTCGCAGTTAAGTGTACCTGTACGCTTAATCATGTAAGCCAAATAATTATGTTTCCAAAATGCACATCAACCCAACGTGACTGTACGCATAAACAATTAAGGTTATTAGGCCAATTTAATTACGCTATCACTGCAGAACTGAAAATGGTTGCGTTAGAAATTAGAAATCAAGTTCGATGTGCGGTGTTGCACACAAACATATGGAACAAGAGTTCGCTGCACAGTCACCTGATACACGGAAAGAAAAAAGTGTGCAGAATGAACGGGTTCGATTGCGCAAAAGACCGAACTTATGTACCTGGAAGGAAATATACTTCAGTTGGAGTAAAATTCGGGAGAATATAGTTACAACATTTTGGAATAGAACCTACCCATCCATGAAAGATACAATACATACTTGGGTAGCATTATCTCGTCAGCCTGTAATATTGCTGATGAGATATCAGCGAGGATAGCAAAGACACGAGTCGCCTTTGTCAAACTGCGTCATCCGTGGCGTCAAAAAGACGTCCGGTTGTCGTTGAAAGGAAGGGTATATAATGCCTGTATGCTTTCCATTTTGCTCTATGGTTCGGAAACGTAGCCTGCTCACAAAGAAGATATAAACAGGCTTGCTGTGTTTGACTACCGTTGTCTCCGCCAATTGGCCCATATTAAGTGGACTGATCGCAAGGGCAATATGGCAGTTCGACGACGCGTATTCCGGAACGCCCGAGATGCGCGATCAATTGGTCAACTAATCACGGTACACAGCTTGCGATGGTTGGGTCACGTACTCCGTATGCCACCTAATCGTTTACCGTACCGGGCATTGTACACTGAGGCCACCAAAGTTGGGTAAAACCGTGTGGTGGTTAAGCAACAACGTGGTCACAAAATATGAAGACCTTGACTGCTCCATTGAGCAAAGTGGGTAGGTGTTGCCTGCCTGGATGGGGTCCTCGTGATCACTCAAACCGCTGTTGGATATGCTATCCGAGATACCAATGTGTCGCAGTCAATGGCGTACCTGTATCCATACCATTTCTAGTTATTCCACTTAGTCTTGTTTTAATAATTTTCAATCTTCTTAGTAACGTTTTCTTCTAAGATATTCCACATTACTGTTGAGGTGAGCGGCGGTCCGAGCCACAGTACCCTTTGGTCAGGTTCATGGCTGCTATGGTGATGATGATGATGATGATGAATGAAGATACACTTGTTCTTTTAACTTACAAAAACAATATCGTCTCCGAGTTCTACAGCAGTTATGCGGCGATAAAAACATCACAGGAAATTGTGTAATTTCTAATCTCATTAGTAGCCTCCTCAAGAAACGTCCAAAATGCTTCTGCCACTACATCTGTTTGTCCAAATCTACTGCAACGAAATCAGTAAATTTTTGTTCAGCACACAATAATACTACCGGATATAATCTACACAAGTCAGCATACTGGTTGTAGGGAGCATCACCTACATACAGAAGGGCTATCTAATTAAACGTTTCTCTCTCATGGCCATATCTTCACTCTCGGGTAGCAGTCAATTTGGCCTGAACGGATCATATTTTATGACGTCTCTCGTTATTACAACATCTCCTCCTATCCGTCATCCTGGTACAGCTACTTTCTGCGCAAACCCAAGCCGGCGTTTATCATCTTACCATAAACGAGTCGTCACTGTCTATCCCTGTCTGACTCACAAAACAGTTTTTCAGCACTCGTCTATCTCTTACAAAATCGACAGGATACGGTTGTGGCAGAAAACAATCACGTTGCTCACATGTGGTCCTTAGGTGCTTTTATCAAGCCATTACAACAGCGAACATGTGACATCGTGCGGTTGGCCGGTTGATCGGAAGCATTCTCATTTCATCGTATCGTTTTTTACTGGTTGACATCGTGGACAATATCGTCATGACCTGTTATGTACATCATGACTTGCTGAGATCAGTTGGTTGGATTGCGTCCTGTGGACATTTTCTCAGCATCTAAATCCAGAATATGCGTCGACACTTAATGCTGATATTCATAGCACTAAGTCCGAAACGATTCTCCTAGCTACTCTATTCTACGAATTTCATGAGGACTGGTTGCGCTGAACACAATTTCGGTGCGTCGAATTTATAATGCAAACAGAATTTATTGAGTTGTATGATAATTTCGAGATGCTAAAATATTGTAGTGAATCTGGTTACCTGTGCAACCACTAACGCTGAGTCACAATCATCGGACACCTTCGTGATTTCACCATCACCGCGTGGGCACATAAAACCATAAAAACCATAGTGTTTATCCTACAGTTTCGATTTGAGTACCTCCTAAGTGACTAGAACGCCACTATAAGTCTTGAACTAATAGATTTCATTGCTCAATAGAGACCGGAATAACAGTCTTGAGTGACTTTGCAAGGGAGCATGGAAAATATAAACGTAGGTGAAATTACTTCTTCGTTCAGTAAATGGAGTTGCGAGGCCATAACAACTACTTCAGGACTAGCCCCTACAAATTTATCCTCAGTGCTCGAATTCGTTATAGGGCGGAAACCGACGTTATAATGAGGGAAGCCTACACCAAACAGTATTGCCTTCAACGAATTCGGTTCTGGTAGAAGCGAACTGCAACAATGACGATCGTAGCTGTGACAGAAAGCCGACTAACCCAAGCGCGTGTCAACTGCAGCAGGGGTAAGCAATAAAAGATGTATGTGCACTTGGTTAACACATTCTGTTTCAAATGAATTTGTTGTAGAACAAAAATGTTAAAGTAGTCAGTCTGGCTCCTTTTACTTGTCTGAATCACATGACTTTTTCTTTAGCCATCATAAATCCAGATATTTGAGACCAGTGGTATTTCCAATCTCAGTTACTATCAGTAAGTAAGTAAACATGCTAAAACGTGCTGTACTTTCGCCTGGCATAGAATCACAGCACAAATTGTACTCCCCCTGACATAAGCAATTAGATGAAACTTTGTATGAGTGACAAAAGGGGTAATATGACACACCACCCAACTCTGGCACCCCCGTCTGGCCTGCGTTTGTCGGGAATATGTCCGGTCACATGTGGTAACCATATGCTATCACCCTGATGGAGGGGGGTGTTGCATACCTATCCCTTCGCAGCTAGCCAACTGTACACTGCATTGTAATGACAGTCTGGGTGTGTCATGTCGACTGAGAAAAATGTGAACTGGTGGCTTTCAGTTCTCAGCTCACACAGATCATACGTGTACATTCGACAGTATAAAACATACCAAACGGGCTGGGTTGGACCTTACATATAGAAACACGGCTCACGTTCTCAGCTCGGTGCAGTTTTACGTTCACGAATTCCCTCGTTGACACCGTTCATCTAACTGACTTCTGTCGAATATATAATCGTTCTCCAGTCCCTCGAAGTTTATACCAAAATCGCCGACTCTATCACCGTTAAGTCTCGCTGAACATTACCTCCCAGAAACTGCAATCAACTGGACAAAAGATGACCAATGGCTTGAATTTGTGCTGAAAAAGCGGTGTTGCCGTTGTGAGCCGACTCAATGTCCAGTATATCAATCTATCAGAGCATTATCATTTTGAAATATCAGGCCAGTCTTGAAGAATAATATGGATAGGAAATGCCTGTGCAGTAAGTCTCTGTAAATCAAACCACTGACAGTGTGATCCCAAATAGCCAACTCATAATTTCTCATTGATCAGATAGCTGCTCACACGTTGATTAGATCACTATAATCCTATATTGTGGATATGTGTATATGATAGGTGGATCGCTCACCCACAGCTCTGTACAAACGGACTTGTTCAGCTAAATTTCCGTAAAAAAGTCGTGCATCATCAGCCCGCTTTCCATATTCAGGTCGATCTGTAAATGTCGACCCTTGACAGACAGCAAGCACAATGTGCTGGAATTATGTAGAGCCAAGTGAGAGGATGACTGACGGCATGCAGAAACTGCCACGTAACTGATCGGAACGGAGAAACAAGAATTAATAAGCACAATAAGATTAGCCTCAGTTATACAAAGGAGAGTGGTTAGTTCACCAGTGCATATGCAAAAGTGGAACGGGATGTTACTGAGAGTCACGTTGTGATCGTGTTCGATACAAACAGGCTAACAGACACCAATTGCTCTGTCCGGTCATAGTCCAACAGTGTACACCATCAAACGACTGAGAACTCAGAAGTCATCGACCAACGCCTTTTAACATCAGACTTATACGAAAGGGAAGAACAAAACCAATACGGGTGAACAACATTTGGTCAACGTCAGTAGACGGAGGTCACCAGGTTGGTCGGCTGGCTAAACCACAGGGACAAGGAAACACGACATAGTAAGTATCACCTATATGCAGATGAGCACACGTGCATGCACAGGCAAGTTTACGCGTTCTGCAGATCCGAGGTAATAACCCAATCCTTGGTTATCTGTCTCGTTCGCAAGTGTATACCGTTATAGGATGACAAACTCTTCTGGGGTGACAAAGAAACGTGAAGAATAGCCGGGAGCCCATTGTCAAATGCATCACTGTTCAATGACAGTTGCTTTGTATCCCTTTCATAGCGCACACACAACCGCATTTGTTCTATCTTGTAAACAATGAGGTCTGACGTGAGCACGATTGACCCGTTTAGTGGAGCTACCAAACAATTAGCTATCTCCAACATTCGTCACTTTCACGCTAGGGCAAATGTGCCAAATGTGTGTGTTTGACTCAGTTGTCGAAAATTATTTTGGACAAAACCAGGACCATTCTACCGAAGCAAGCTACAACGACAGTTCTACCGCGCCAGAATGCATGTTGTACGCTGGCCATCAGGCTACTGCTTCTAGCCAAGGCCATTATTTACAAACAAGACATGGTTTAATAAAGTGTTTTGGCGTTAGTAAGACGTGACCATGGCAACAAAGCTTGGAAGACGAGATCATTGTGCTCAAGGGTGAACAAAGTATGTTTGACCGAAAGACACGTGGATGAACCTTATCATTGATGGCACGATGTCTTCACCAAAAACGGCTACTTCTTAGGAGGCATTAATGGTGAAGACTAGATATTTCGTAGACACCCTTTGAGCGAATGAGCCACATTTCGTAACCGAACAAGATAACTGCTCGTGTAATAGCATTTTACGCTCCATCTGTTACAGAACACCCAAGATTCTACCAGTGACACAGATGTTGTAAGTTGACAAGCACTAGCCAAGTAATAGTCATACTACTTGTGATCTCAATAAACACACCACTAGCGTCGACCCAGCCGTCAAGGTATCCGATCATCTTGACAATCTCCAAAAGAACACCAGCTACAGCAGGTGCAAACTCTTGCCAGTTTCGCAAAAGTACCCTAGATTTAAGAAGTGAAAAGTGTACATGTAATGCTCGGAATTATGGACGTCGTACTCGGATTAAAACCTCCCACGCAAGTAATAAGGAGAAGACCTCGTACTGGTTGCATTTTGTAGTTCATATTCATGAAACAAGAAGCCGAAGATATTGAAGAAATCACAGTCTATCACTGACTGGTCGTATTAGCACATACTTTCACAAACTGAACGTTAATCGGTGCAGTACAGAACAAAGAAATTAGTGACTAACGGAAGGCGTGACATTGAGACAGTTTGTCCAATCCTGGTGTAGCATCTTTAACACGACGTTTGGATTGGTCTCTTGTTAGATCTTCTATTGTTTCAGGGTTTTGATAAGCGGTAAATCGAGTAGATTTTCACCACAGTACAACGAACCAATAAACTGGAAACTCTGAAATACAGAGTCTAAGATCCCCATCGATATTCACAAATTATATCGGTGTCGACAGCACGTTCTAAGCATCAGTGTTTATCGACTGAGAGCACTCTCGCGCCAGCATATTCACAATTTAATCTGAGATGTCGTCCACTACAAAAAAAATGAATAAACTACTTTTCATTGCATACCACTTGAAATGCTGAAGTTCAGTGATAAGCTGCCACATATGCCCTAGGTTTGACAGGGGTTGACGTACTCCTGAGTACACCCTTCCCTGACAAAAAAAGCTCTAGAATGTGGCTCCAGCAATCAAATTGAAGGTTCTTCTGATGTCCGCAAAGAGAATAGCAGTCGGCCTTCTATATGAATTGTAGGGAAAAGGCGTCCAATAAAGCACAATCTTTATTGTCCAACTCGCTAGTTCACATGCTCCGCGCGCGCTCGCGTTTATGAGTCAGCATTCCAGTCCACAACACCCCCAGGTTTCCGTTCACGCGTCGTGTGCACTTCTACCCGGTTTAGGTGTGTGATTGGCGCCTTCTACTCGGGGGTTTTCTGCCTGATATTCCTCGGCCGTTGATCCGATTTCGTTGAGCGATAGCTTGTCCGATCGCTCGTGCTGTCCTCCGTCTATCCACCGTGGGCTTTGACCGTAATCCACAGCCGTGTTGAGATATTCCTGACAGTGTTGGAATAATCACACCTTCAATTTGGCCATTCATTCTATTTCGGCTGCCACGTCTCGCCCGTTGGTCCGATCCGGTCGAGCGATGACTCATCCGGTCGCCCACGCCGTTCTCCATCCGCTCACCGTGGGTGTTTGAACGCACCTCCCCCCTGCGTTGGTGTATTCGGCCGAGAGCTGGAATGCTCGTACTTCCTGCCTGACAATCCCCCACAGAATGACAGTATTCAAAAATCTGGCGGAGTGTATAGTAACAGTCAAGGTGAAATCCGGTTTATCACTCGCGGACATATTCCTTCATCTTTTCGCTTAGTCTACGAAGTGAAACATCTGCTGGTATCTATGAGACAGTCAGAATTGGTCGAGTTAAACGATGATTTGCACAGGAAGTGCGCCAATTGTTTTTGAAGTTGAGGATGATGTTAGTTAATCCTCAGTAATTTGGAACAATTTCGATGACAGCGTTTTAGGAGAAAAACACGGTGTGGTGCAACCTAGTGTACCGTATGCTGAATGCTTAATCAGCAGTTGTCGAAGTCATCTAGTGGAGGAGATCCCAACTTACAGGGAACAGTCCTTCACTAGATGTACAGCGTTTGCTACCCTGCTACAGTGATCATGTAAATTTGCGGCTGACAAGGAAGCGATCTCCCTCTGAAATGTCGAGTGGTGTTGAAACACACAAACGCACGAACGGAATGCAGATAGATGGTCCAGATCGAATGCAATATATAGGCACAACACAGTACAGTACCATGTATACAGGCGTACGAACGACAAGTGACAGCTATATGGTCAATCTGTGCTGAAGATTGGTTTGGCTGTGGAGGATACCACGCGGTGTACTGATGTCTAGTGAGTCACAAAATAGAGCCCGTCAGTGATACATCGTTAAAGTTAAAATGTCTTTTCGACAAATACCGTGAAAGTGTTGGTCACTTACTTCACACTGATCCTCACGGGACTTACTCACTCAAATTCCCAGTCAATATTAAGTCGCTCACGCGAGGTGCAGTGCACAAAGTGATTGTGAACAGGCGATAAATTTTTTTTCCTTTGAATTCGGCTGGTCTACAGTCTATAAAAGCATGTGCCACAAAAAATACAGGCAGCGTTTGCTGAGGATACCTTTTGTTTCCCCATTTTCAGCTTCAATTCTAGCAGCGCATATGCGTTTACGACAATTCCAACATCGGCCTAGCAAGTAGCTTAAGCAGCAGGACACCTGTGAAATAGCCGACATAAATTGAATCATACACTTCTTGGTACACCGTATTATATTAACTACAGCGGATTTTTTGAGGTAGATCCCAGAATCCGAAACTTTCTACTTTACGGACAATCACAACTTGGTTTTTCGCTCATCCTATACATATGTTATGCTTTTTTAAATTGAGATACAAAGTATGTTGATCCACATGCACTTTTGACATTGAGCAGTAAAAGGATTGTATTGTATTGTACCGACCCAGTATGAGCTACCACATTCCATGGCGTTCAGTACAAGTGTTATACGCAGCTGCGTACGTGCTTATGCACCCCTGCGAAAATTTAATTACCATCCACAGATAAAAATGCCTGTGTATCGGAGTGATACGGTTTACACAGTTGTAACCGCTCTGCAAAGCGGTCAACCACAACAACTCCCGTACTAGTTACGTTAAAACATGGGACGACGAACACGTACACTCACGTGCACGACTGACATGCATTCACACACACTGGGTAGCAATACATTGTCGTTCGTCCTTGTGACACTTCCCGCATAGTATTTACACCCTAGTCCGGTAGTCGTTTCTGGTCCGTCGTCTTCCTGGCGTTGAGGCTTGGCCCTTAGCTACTGAATGTCGCTTGTGAGTAGTATACCACTCACAAACGAGACAGCCTGTTATACAACATTAGTAACACTTCATGTAAACAGTTTATTGGGGATGGCTACGTTCTTACGCAATGACAAGCGATGTACCGTTGTCCCACACTTGAAGATGGTGGCGATGACTATGATGCAAGCAGCAGTTGCTGCTGTTCCCAATGATGACGAATATGAAGATGAGAATAGCAATACTCATGATTGTTGAATTGCTCCCGGCGATTTAGGATACTAGACTCAATGAAGCGCAAGCAACGATTTCAATAACTCTTACTCAGACAGTCAGGTTAATCGGACTATCTTACAAGTCCAAAAGACGTCAGAAAGTGGCAATCGAAAGCATTGGAATTCATAGGTACTGTTTGACAAAATCACAATAAAAGTGCTCTCTCACCTTGGATGTGAAATAACTGGATACACAAACTAACTGGCAGAAAACCGTTCAAAATGGACTAACCAAACGGGGGTCCGCAAATAGCCACCAGTCAACAGGAAATGAGTTCATTAAAACAATCTGGTGAAGGTGAAGGTGAGAGTGTGTCAAGCAATACCAGGAAGGGAGTTCTAATAGACAGGCAATGATATTTATATAAAAAAGAACATTTTATATGCCGTTATGATACAAAATTCATCATGATTGTTTACTGCATACAACAAAGACAAATTCCGTCTTGGCTTTTTACAAACAAGCCAAACATGCTCCTAACGAATTCATCGCTCCGCATCATACCAAACACAAAACGACAAACGTACCAGATGAACTTCAACAGATCTAACGATGATTTTAATGAGATGAGGATGATGGTATTCATGATGATAGTGATGACGATATAGACTATAATGTTGCTGAAGTTGATAATGATTATGACAACAATCACGATTATGACAATAATGACAGTGTTTCATCAAGTGACAGCAAAATAAACAGTTGTCCCATAAGTTCCTTCACATTTATCTGTACCAACAGTGCATCATTGTGAAATACTCTATCCATTTACAATGTCATAACTATTGTGACGGGTTAATTATGAATTCTAATGCCTTAGGGTAGTCTGGTTGTGTTCGCCATGAGTGTTTTAATCCCTTTCGGATAAACATATTCGGAATAAACATATTTTTCGGATATTTGCGATATTCGACCATTTCATCTGTGTGCATTAAGACCTATCTACACAACCGAAACCTTCTTCTGGGTTTTTCCATTTAAAAAGAGTGTTAGGTTTAAGCTTGTTTTCCAAGACCCCAGAATTGACCGTGTTATCTCGGATAATAAGATATTCACTGGTCCTCAATGTCATGTTGGTGGTTCTTCTCGTCATTGCTTTGTATCTTTCTGAATGGTCATTCGCTTACGACCAGGTATATTTGTCTGCTATTGAATTTAACTTTTCGATTAGACCATGTAATCACTATGCCTTGACCGTACTTGTAATCGCCCGTGTTTGTCTGCTCTCTACCGCTAAGGGTGAAAGTAGATGTTTTGAGCCAACTTTGTGTGACCGCCGAGTGAACTATTCGTCTAGTCACTACAAGACACAACACACTGAAGTAACTGCAGATTGAAATGTTTTCATAGAACATTTCTAGTAATTGAAAGCAATTTCAGCAGATCAGCGGGCGCAGCATCTCATAAAATACTGTCGTTAAATTGTTACGTATAGGTGCACACTTTAGTGCAAAGATGGCAAAATAATAGATCTGTTCATTACTTGTTAGGGATATTGATCGATATAAGTTGATTTTCACATTATCATAGAGTTTTCCACCATCCACTTTCACACGAAAGCATTAAACTAGAATGTTGTCCATGTAAAAGCTCGTCATTAGTGTACATTCCATTCATTCAGTCTATGTCGCTGGAATAATTCAGAATCGAATATTTGTTTTATCGTGCGATGATCACATTACCTACAACACGTCTTCTGCATAGATGTACACCATTGTTGGTCATATTGAAAGATAAGCTAACTGGGAGGGAGACGATAATTGATGGACACCTGTCTGAAATATTCTCGTCTTGAACAATGATCAAAGAATTGAAATTGTAGCATAAAAATGGTTGATTGGCCATTTAATGGGGACACAGCTCCTGTCTACTTGGGCAGAAAGTTCATCATTTTGGTCTACCTGTGATAATTTACTCTATTTCGGTAAGATAAAAAAGGATATTGATAATAATTTCAAGACTGAACACAAATAGAAGTGTTGATTGATATAGCATTGTTTTGATAGTCTTAGTGCCATTGGATAAGCACAATTAGTCTAGAATGTTTATTTGTGTCATTGACAGATACTGTTGTTCATGATTCACCTTCAGGTAAGTAGATCACCACGTTTAAGACCGATGCCATATTAGTGCTGATTTTGTCTATAGTCAGCCAAAAATCGTCAACTGCAGGTTATTTCATAGCGTACTGACAAACTCTGCATCAAAAATTCGAACTCCCATTGCCGGACGCGATATTCAGCGCACTACCGATCCACTGAAATGGGATGTCACGTGCGTCATGTCTGTCTCACGTCCTAATGTTTGACTGACCGAGCAGCTAGCATCCGGTTCATCCGTATGTCCCTCCATAAACTGTCTGCATTTAACATTAACGGAACGTTCCTTAGCATTATGACACACGTGACGCGCCACGAATCTTCACTATAGGCTTTCTCCACACTGATATAATGAGGTCCGATTTGTTTGCCCTGTACCGATTCAAGTGATTTATAAATTGTCCATTGTCAACTATTGTTTCAAATACGCAGTCTCCATTTAGTTTTAAGTCCAGTATTTCTGTTAGTAACCAATTAAGCGCACAACAAAGTAGACCTGAGTGATCCTTTTATAACCCATCTTGATATATCTGCCAGTAGCGGACCTAGAGGTAAACCCATTGCTACTCCATCTTTCTGCCTGTATAACTCCCCATCAAATTGAAACTGAACATTATAGGTGCAAAACAACAATAGTTCTTTCAATTTTCCTACTGGAATTTCGACATCAATCTGATTGCTCTCAATATAGGTGCACAGGTATTCAATGGTTTCTTGCAATGGAACATTAGTGAACAGCGAAGTCACATCCAAGGACAACATATTGTCATTCCCGATATTCACTGAATCGTTTGACTTTACAAAATTGAAGATGTCCTTCAGGCTAAAAGGAGTTAGTCGTGATTTGATCGGTTCTAATATCTCCACTAGCCATTTTGCTTAAGCGTGATACGGCGAATTGTACATGTCTAGGATCGGTCTTAATGGCACTCCGTCCTTATGAACTTCGGGAAGACCGTACAAACGTGGAATGACCGTTCCCGTAGGTCTGATGTGCTCGAAAGTTGAAGCATCGATAACGTCTGCTTGTTACATTTGACGGAGTAACTTGGATAGGCTTTTCTCTATTGCTGTCGTTCAATTTCAATTTGATGGGGAGTTATACAGGCAGAAAGGTGGAGTAGCAATGGGCTCACCTCTAGGTCCGCTACTCGCAGATATATTTATGGCCAAACTAGAGACCACTGAACTCAATCACATAGTAACTAAGTGCAAGCCCATCTTGATATGCCCGAATAAATAGGTTTACAACTGGGCCGACAAACTGCATATAACTATGGGCCAGTAATGGTGTAAGACTATTTTGGAGATCAAAATTCCCCTCGATTGACCCTACCGCACTCTACCCCGTGAACCCATCTAACTACACGCCTGTTATTGTTATTCGCACAACCCACGTCTAAAAGTACTAATTTCTCCACCCTGTCTTCAAAGTCATTGAACCTCACTCACCTGCCCACAAACCCATTGTTGTCAGTCTCTCTCACCCTTCCCACCTGTGTGAATACGGCCTTCCTATGGGCCGCCGTGAAACTGTCGCTGACTAACCGGTCTGCCCGAAAGCCGGCTTATTTAGACACACATTAGACCGATCCGATCGCATTTCGTCGGTTCGTCCTTGCCTGTCGGTCGCCTGTGTTTGTAATTGTCGTGCCTGTTGGATCCTTGACGGCCTGCTGCGACCAACTACTGTACCTTATCCCACGAACGTAAACGATTTGAGGTTTGTTCCTTGTAAATGATTATATTGTTTATGTCAATACTACCACGGTTTCCAGCGTCTTGACTTGATTCTGTCAATTTGGCATCGTTGGTTATACGTGCGTCACTCAACGTTCGTCGGAAGAACGTACAACTGGTAATACTACTACAGTACACTTGCAATATAAAATATCTTCATAGATGTGCGCGAAACGGGTTTCATTATTTCAGCCTTTATTCGATCAATTATCCTGGTGCTGAACATAGTTCAACTAATCAAGTAGCAATGAATTTTCAACTACCCAAGTATCCGTTCGGACTTGTAGTTAACTGTAACGCTCGGAATTAGGGAATTCGAATAGCCCTAGAAATCGCACTCGATTCAAAACCTCCAAGCAAGTACTGAGGAAAAGTACTCCTACCGGTTGCAGTACGCAGTTGTTGTTCATGAGACAAAAAACTGCATATATAGATGTCCAACAGTAATTTACAAAAAAACAGAGTCTATCATTGGCTGATCTCAGTGGCATATGCAAAGTCACTAACGGTAAGCTGATTGGTGTGATGCAGAACACAGAACTCGGCAAATAACGGGAAGTGTAACATAGAGGCTTTTCGTCCAACCCTAATATCGTATCTTAACGTGACATTTGCGTTGGTCCTTGGCAAGATCACCTATTGGGTTAGGGTTTGGATAAGCGTTCACTTGAGTAGATTTTCACCACACTAACATAGCGAGGTGCATTTATGCAGTTTGGGTATTGAGGTGCAAATTATATGCTGAGTCGTAGGCAAACGAGCGCCGTAATCGAATAGGTGGACAAGTGATTTAGACGAACATAATCACAGGTTGTTGGCTTGCTCCGATTGAAAAACTGATGCACCGCATTTTATAATTTCTAATTATATTACACTCGACCACGGGATGAAGACAGCAGATGTCCATGAAGCTTGACGAAGGAGAATACTAATAGTAGGGAATAATAAGAAATTATCTTCGGTTACTTTGTGAAATCCTTACTGTCACCAGATCTTGTACGACCGACCTATGAAGATTCCAAGGTTTCAGAAATGTATCGAGACGGTTCGTGTGCGTACATCTCGCTGATGCAACAATGGGCACGACACCTGTGGCTGCGATTCGATAGAGGCCGTTTCGTCGGATAGAAACACAAATCTGGCTCAGGGAGCAAGGAGGTCGTGTACAAGAGCAGTGAAGTTGAGCGATCATAACATACTACTCATACCACTGCTATTCAGTAGTAGGACCGGAGCATATATTTTGATATCGTACAAGCCGCAGGAAAAGTGAAGGAAGGAACATCAGAGTGCAGCATCGCCCATAATGGTCCATGCTACTCAGGGGAACTGAGCATTGACGTCTGCGGCAACCGAGACGGTCTGGGGCCGAATACCGCGTGCAAATGAGTGGTTTTGTTTCTGGTCTTGTTTACATGCTTAACCCATGTGTGCTTTGTCGAATAAACAACCCTTGTGCCATCCGCGTTCTTGGATCACAACACAAGTATGATGACAGAAGAGGTCATGTATGAGAATAATTTAGATTACGGGAAAGACGTGGGCAACTGATGGTGCACCATCGTACCAGATAATGGAATATGTTGCACATGCTCACACATCTGTTATTGTTGTTGAGTGATATGCGCAGAGTGGTCAGAATACGCAACATTAATTGGGAAGTGAATGAAAGTCAATGAGCGGTCATCGTAAATGATGCTAACGTACAACTGGCAGCCAAGCTAAAGAAGCTGAACCTCCATTTGGGTCCGACTGAAACCAAATCGTGGTGGACGATGAGGAATACCACGAGAAAATCAGTTAAAGTGTAAATCGAGATAACACGGGCTTACGATGCGGACATTCTGCGACGATCACCTCGACGTAGCCGTGTAGGCCCATTCGACAGGTAAACAGAGAGAAAATCAAAGCCTCAGAGATAACGAACCAGTGAATGAAACAGCGAAGAAAAAGGTCAAGTAATCGGCACAGAACAAACTAAAATAGAGGTAGTGTAGCGACCGTATTTGTTTATTACTAACTATGTTAGAGCCACGATTGCCATTTGTACTCTTTTTGTTTCCAACCTTTGTATATGCTTGCACACTTGTTTAAACGAGTATAGATACCGACAAGTACCCCGCGCACTGTAAAGTACGACCCCGGTGCGTGCTGGCTTGTTGTTCCGCTCTATTACCGTTTCGTCTTGCTATTCGTTCACACTCGCGTTGACCTTGCAGGTCGACAATATACTCTTTGTCTACTCGTTGTGTTATTCTCAACCGGTCGTCTTCGGTTCGCTTGATCCTACAGTAGGGAGACGGAGGAGAAAATAGAACGTCGAAGTAACAAACCCAAGTTTCTGAGCTTTCCTCATTAGTGAGTATTGGCAGAGTAAGGATTACATGTTGATTCTACGCACAGTTTGATAGTGGAGTCGTAAAGGGTTTAGGTCACACGGGAATAATCATTAGCAGAAGAAGACAGCGTTTTGCACAAGTTCGGTACAGCTCATTTCTTTATACGGTTCATCATAGAAACAGGAACGAGAAGCGTGCTTAACTTCCTCGATTTTGCTCTAATCAGACTACAGGATAGCTGATTGAGGCGATCAATCTACAAGGCTATATAGAGATGGCAAAATACTAAGTTCAGTCGTTTTTGTCTTTTCAACAATGAATGAACCTCATATGTGCCACACAAATTGTTCAAAGAAAATTTGCTCAAAAGACATAATCTAAAAGGAGTTTGCCGATATTTCTAATTCTATGTGGCGAAATGGCTATACAGAAAGATTTGTTGTCGACAGTATGCAAAAGGGATCACCATATTCTTTTAGATGAAAATCTATGTTCCTGAACCTGTTATTCAAAGTCTATTAATCACCGGATTTTCTCAGTCGTAGACTCTACGCTTCACTACAGAGAACCTTCCTTGCAACAAAATTACGGTCGTGGTTCATGAATTAGGGCATACTATTTCCTAACACGGAAGACACGAGGCTTCTTTACGCCCACGATGCGGTTGTTCATCAGTTCTCTTGTATCCATGCGGTGGAGTATATTGGACACACAAGGAGATGGCTGGGTGGGTGGATAAAGGAGCAGCACCAAGTGCAAATTAGGAGTGGCTTTGGAAAATCAGTAACTTGCAACATCGGCAGCCACGGGTCACAAAGTGAACTCCAATCCGTCTTTTTGAACAGCCAGCATCAGTACAATATTTGGGCTGATCAAGATTCGATAATATCATCTTGTGTTACGCTGTCATGAAAAGTTCACTAAAGCTCTCCAACTCCGGTGACTCACTACCCGCCTACACACCAACAAACAGTACATTCATACTGAGTTGACACTAGCAGACTGTCCAAATCACCACGTCGGTGGGTGGGGTCAATTTATTTTCTTTCTTCTGACTTATTCTGCCAACTGGGCATGGTGGAAAGGCTTGTGAACTACACCAATCCAGAAGGCTGTACTGACTAAGATTTCGGTCTTTCCAGAGGCAGCCTTGCCAGACAAGTCAAAGGGGTGCAGTTAGACGAAAAGCAGTTGTACTCATAAGACTGTGTCTGTGGTGAAAATCTACTCGATTCACCGTTTATCCAAACCCCGAAACAATAGAAGACCTAACAGAAAGCCAATTCATATGTCGTGTTAAAGATACTACATCAAGATTAGACAAACAATCTCAATGTTACGCCTTCCGTTATTCGCTAATTTTTTTGTTCTGTATTGCACCGATTAAGGTTCAGTTTGTGACTTTGTATGTGCCAATGCGATCAGCCAATGATAGACTGTGATTTCTTCAATATCGTTGTGTATCCATTGATTTGGCTTCTTGTCTCATGAATACGAACTGCTAACTGCAACCAGTACGAGATGCGAGTACGATTTCTAGGGCTATTCGAGGTCCCTAATTCCGAGTATTACAAGGTCGTACTACTGACCACGTAGGAATGCTTAGGTAGTGAGGCCGAATTCTACGGGCATACAGCAGAAATATTTTTCTAGTTGCGGCGCTGCTATCGGTCAAGTGAGGAGGAAGCGGGTTTGAAGAGATACCCTCAAACAAAGCGCACTCCCATCGCCCAACACTCAGTTGTGACAACCGACGTATTACCCAGCGCAGTCGAAAAACATCCAACAGCATGCAAAAGTCAGATATAGCTTGGAAACATCCACTGCGCGCAACAATGCTCAGAATCAAGCATTACCATCTTATCCAGGGCGCCCTCGGTCTAGCCTTGCCCATCACTGCCAAGTGAGTCAGACTCTTCAGTCATTGGTCTTCCAAGAAAACCCTGTATGCTGTTGTCTCGTTATTCAGACTTTTGCGTCAGAGACTAGGGTTGCGCTCCCTCAAATCAACCTCCTACCGCGGCATACTCGGCTGGGAAGTATTAGAGATTGTCGTTCTCCTGACAGTGACATTACTCAACCAATACGACTTCCTCCTTCTTTTTTTCCCCACACGTTTTCTGCGGTTCATGTGCCTTTGGGTGATAATTATTCTCTAAAGCCAAGACAGTAGGTAAAAATTGGCGCTTTCATTGTCCGCACTGTCCGACATGTCGGTCAGCAAGCTGCTCTGGCTAGTACTTTCTCAAGTCTGGAGCTTAATATGTGCTGCGCGCCAAAGACGCGAGCGTACGATTTTAGCACCGTAGTTCACTTGAGCTCATCTCTAGATAACTGTCGATTCAAGCACTTCTCTTTCTGGGTTTCTGGTGACGCCGAAGCTGAATCTCGTGGTCAAGCTGGAGTGGGAATCGCACTGAGTTCCAGACTAGAGAAATGTTTTCTCAATTGGATCCCAGTGAACAGTCACTTGTGCGCTGCCAGACTCAAAACATCGCTTGAAGTCTGTCAACACAAATCAGCACATCGTTGTATATTCACTATATTGGCGTATGATTCAACGGACAGCTGTTCGAGTTTTACCAGAGATGCATTCTTCAAAGCCCTCGTAGACATTGTGAAGCGAAATACAAACGCTGACATCATCATACTAGCGGGCGATTTTAACGCTCAGCTTGGACGTCTATCTCCAAAAGAGGTGAGTTTGGTGTCCGGGCACAACGCACTGACAGTGGTGAAAGACTGCTGCAGCTGTGCGCATCGCATGGTCTCTATATTTTGAGCACCGCATTCCAGCACAGGAAGAGGCATTGTGTTACATGGAGACCTTTGTGTGTTTGTCAGCCAGGAACACAACTTGATCACGAGTACAGATGATTCCGCTTTGTTAAAGACTGTCGTGAAGTTTGGACCAACCGCCTGGACTACTTTTGTTTCATCATTTGCCCAAAGGACATACGCTCGTAAATGCGAGATACTTAACTGGCACTCGAGCGAGTAGAGTGTAAAGGACACTTACCGGGAAGCATTGATGAACGAGTTACCCAGTTCGAGTCGGATGAAAGAACCTAATGAACACTGGAAACAGATCGCAACAATTATGTGGGGCTGCTGTGATGAAATGTGTTCCTAAGGAGCTGTAAGGTTGCGACGAAGCTCAATTTCTGTCACGTCGATAAACTTCATGAACAAGAGTTACTCGATTCCACCTGACTCTGAATATGATGACGACCGTTGAGAACTTGGACGCCAACCGAATAGAAGCCTGCACAAAGACCGTGAGCATCAATTGGCCAAACTGTCGAAAGCGATGGAGCGGGCTTTTTAAACTTGAAATAACAGAAAACTATTTTCTTTGATCCGTGTTTGTTCTTGCCGTCAATTCGGTGTAAGTGACACCATATATGAAAAAGATGGTTCACTTATCACCAGTGAATTGCGCCGACTCGAGAGGTGGGTTGGATAATTTAAGGAACAATTCAGCCGGCCTCAACCAGACCATGTGGGCGATGGGGCCCGAATGTTCAGCAACCGCATTCCAGACTGTCCTCCGTCAGAAGCAGAAGTAGCCCTGATGCTTAATTTATTGAAACGTAACAAGGTCGTTGAACCAAACCACTTTTTTCCCTCGCTTTTGAAGGATGGTGGGGGGGGGGTTGATATCATAACTGACGAAACTCATGCAAACGATTTGGGAAACAGAAAAGGTATCTCGTGATTGGTGCTTACCAACAACAGTTCCAGTTTCTAAAAATGAAGTTCGAAGTCTATATGTCAACCACAGAGGCATCAGTCTGATGTCTATTGCGTCCAATTTACTCACTGGCCTTATATTACGTCGGTTTAGTAAGCCCATAGAAAGTCGAACAACTGAAGAACATGCAGAGTTCCGATCTGGTCAAGACTGCGTTGATCATATTCTTACCCTGCGACGGGTCTTGAAACATCGGCACTCTTATAGGCAGTCGACCGTTATGGGCGTTTTTGACCTAAAGGCTGTTTACGATTTGGTCTCTCCTAAAGCCTTTTGGAACTACCTTCTTCACAAGGGAGTAGCAAGGGAATGCGTGAATCTATTGTGGTCACCGTAGGTTCACTCTGTAAGCAGTGAGAGTTTATGGACAACTGTTTCGAAAGTTCATCAATGCTAGCGGTGTTTGTCAAGGGTATCCGATCTTCCCCTTCCTGTTCACTTTTCTCGTGGACGACATTCTGGAAGGTGCGCCTGAGGAATCCAGTGAGCTTGGTGTTGAGCTCCTTCCTGGTGCGAGGTTGACCGATCATAAGCATGCAGATGATACTGTCTTATTTAGCCCTCTGCTCCTTTATCGATCGACGCCAGCCGATCAAAAACGATGGCCAACTATCACGTCAACTTTGTTTTGAACGACTGTCGGGTTTAAATAACCAACTTGCTAAAGCTAAGGTCGTGGAACTTAATAGCGAAAGGGTCGTACAAAACAAAACCTATTGTCAGCAAATAGCAATTGTCAATGGTAACACTGTTGTTTCTCCATTAAACTGGTAGTGTTGTTTTTAAACAACTTGGAATTGCTTAACGCATTCAGGTCATATTTGTTCTGCCTTTGTTTGACATGTTAGTCAAATACAGTGTAGTGCATTCTTCTATCAAATGGTCATCCGACTGACAATCCTTCATTTATTCGTTCCCTTTATCCAAATGCCAACCCGAGTTTTCGTGCACCCGCCGCCCGTACTGTATATAAAGTGACGAAGGCGATACTGTTATGTTTAGGAAGCTGGGAGACTGACAGTGCGTCGAAAACGGTTCGGAAACAGTATACCTCTTCTAATTTAAGAGTCATCGATATTAATTTAAGATATCCCAAGAAGGTTATCTGAGTTTCAACAGTGAACGGGGTCGCATGAATAGGCTGACAGACACAAGGAATGGTTGGCTCTTACTGGGTGAAATGACAGATCCACCGGGAGCAGGAAGTAAACAAGGTTAGTGCGCCTGCACCCGGTTATCAAGCTGACAGGGGGCAGTCTAACACGTACGCGATGTGCATTGAGGGCAGGGAGGTGTTCGTACTGTTGTGGCCGCAAGAGACGCTTGGCCTGAGAAATCGTATATTGCTTAAACTCCCGTTCAGGTCATGTCAAAAATTGGACCACAAACGCGCACACTCATTTGCACGGCAGACATGCATTCACATACACTGGTTGGCAGTACGTTGTCACTCCCCTTGGTGGAACTTCTCCCATAACGCGTACACACTATTCCGATAGTCTCTTCTTGTCCGTCGTCTTCCTGGCATTCGGAGCTTGCCCTTTTGCTCCTGAATGTCGCATGTGAGTATTATGCTACTTGTGAGTGGTATACTACTCACAACGAAACTACCTGTCATACAACAGTCCGACGGACAGCAAGTTTGTCAAACTGGTCTTCTGTCAGTGGGTACGTAAGCGACTCAGGCAGAATGACATAGGCTTCGGTTTTCGTTGTCGTCCGATCGGTCGGATAGGTCGAACAAGCTCTGTCTCGAGCGCCACAGCGATCGGCTTCCGAATAGCGGTTTGCCGGCTGCCCTGACAGCTGAAGACAGAGACGAAACAGCCAAAACAATACAAGTCATCCACAAACTGTGAACCGGGTTACAAAATCCGGAGTCCAAATCAAAGGGTCTGTCCAAAAAACAGGCCTCCTAACCGAATCGTGTTAGCCAGCGGACTGAACACAACGCCCAGCTGCAGTCATTCCAGCCGGAACGGGGGTGAACGCGCATTTCACATCGAGTCGCTGGGTCCCATCGTCCCACAGTTTCGGTCGCCATGATCCATGATTGATAATATCTGGCTACTCACACACGTCTCTTAAGTGTTTCGGCGTTGAAGAGGCAACATTGCACTGAAAACAACCTTGCTTCGGTGGCCGCAAATGAACACCCTAAATATACGATAGTGTCACCATGATAGTTTTTTCATCGCACGATTGATAATCGAATATTGCGTTCAAGACCGGCACCGATTTTCAAATTACTATTAGCGTGACCGGAAACTAACAATTTCTACGTAGAATCTGAAGCATATCACCTGTTTTCGGAGTTACGACGATATTTATAGACTCCGACGTTTTATAGCCACGCTACCTCAACAGAAACCATTGTTTAGCATGTCTCAGTATGAAAATACCTGGTATGTACAACAGAACACAAAGGTGGTAGTCGGTGTTAATTTGCTCCATCTTTATTGCATACAATCAGCCGGACCATTTTGAAACTGATAATGAGCCGTTCGATTCATTATTGCATCTTCTTTCGCACGTGATCAACCTATATGTGTTGTATTTAGCCTGATGATTAATCACCGAAAACGAGCTTGTTCGCTGCATGTTTTTCTCATGTCTAATCCGGGTATTTTCATACAACTTAAACCAAACCGAGTTAGTCCACATTTAGTGAACAATCGAATAAATGGATGTAGGTTACGTGAAGGAGCGAATAAGAAATGATGGACTGATGAATAAGTGGCACTCATCCTTGATCATGTGGACGGTCGACATTGAAAGTGACGAATAACAACAAGTTTCTAATTCAGACTGAGTTGGTCGACTATGCAAAGAACTCACGTTCATAGGTTTGCACAACAAAATTGTCAGAGTTATGTGTTATTGGGACGGAGTTTAATGCCAGTTACATGATGAGGCATGTAGCATGGTTCACAAAATCTCTTACAGTTCAATAGAGAGAGATACAGTAATGTGGAAAACCAGAAACTAATTAAAGCTGGTGGCTAGTTCGATTCCTTAGCAAATACCTCTCAGACAATATTGGTGAAACGAAGTGGATAGATGGTGTGCATCCAGTGGTTGACCGACTTATAATAATCTACCGGTTGACAAATTTTCATATTGATTGAACTACTCTCAGTGTCCACCCCTATCTCAATCAGCCCTAATAAGGGGATGCTGTCACCTGCACCTAGCCTGCCCTTAGTTGTACTGTTCTGTTGGTACAGTGGTCAGAAGACCATTACACCAGTTACAGATAACGGTTTGTCTCGCCTGAATCAGGTCTAGGTCATCAGAAGCCGGGGTGAACTTGCAATGATTTGACGTTTGCTCCGGACACTATTCACTCAGGATTGGAGATCAAGATCGATCGATTATACGAGGTTTTTCAGCCCTGCCCCCAGTTGTCATGGGTCATAGATATGTGGTGGCCAGATGTAATCTCTAGAAAAGGCCGTTGAGGATGGAGAACGAATATTCATTGTACAAATGGTCTTCTATAATGCTGTAAACGTAACCGAAAAGCGTACATCAAGAAGATGGAGCCAGTCCTAGTTAATGGTATCCAGTGAGTTCCATATGCTGCGTGTGGTTCATCTGTAAGTAAGATTAACTGTTTCAGTATCGGTAGTTGTTTCCCTAAAACAACACATTGTCATCTTAGTCGCGGTTCACCATTGTGTGATCTGGTTCCACCACGACATTTAGTCCAGTCCAACTTACGCACGGCATTTATCAAGACAATGCAGTTTTCCAGAGAACAACGCACCTCAATCTGGAGAGATATATTTTTGAACGAGCTGTTCTATCCGATTTCGATAACGCAGCAACTTACGTTCATCACGGCACCCATATATGGACAAAATAGTTACATAGAAAATGTGACAGACAAAAGAGTAACAGAGCCTTATGACTGTTACGGACGCGTTCCCGTTGTTGCAGATAGTCGATGTGCTTTTGTCCTAGCGCTTGCTTATTGGTCCTGCCAGCCGTTTGTGGTCTGGTTAAATTGGATCAATAGGTCTCTGCTTTCTGATTGGTTGTTTGTCAGACTGGTCATGCTTTTGGATAACATGTCACATTCGTTTTGGTCACCCACTGAGTGGCAGAATTTCAGTGTACGCTCTCGAGTCTCGTGTTCTGATTCCGCACGGCTGGACGGGTTATAACAATGACCCGATAAGAAAAGTGAGAGGTGACAAACAACGCTTATTGTTTTCACAGCACGGCTATACAGTGTTACGTCACAGTCCATAAATAGGACGACAAACTAAACTCACAGCAAGACGTGCCTCAGATTCTATAGTAAAATCGTTAGTTTTCAACCACCCTTTTGGTAATATGAAAATCTGTGCTGGTTATGAATGCAGTGTTCTATTACCCGTCAGTTAGTCAAAAAGTTACCATGATAGTGCAATCATTTAGAGAAATATAGTATTTTCAGTTTGTTGAACTGCGGTCACCGGTGCAGGCTGGTAACCAGTCCAGTCTTGCCATTCAAGTGATAAATGGACAGCGGAAACGTACGTGAGCACAGAATTGTCGATCTTGGGCGCTGGTGGCCGAAACACTGGGATGATGGGGCCGAACGACGTGACGTGAAATGCGCTCTCACCCTCGTTTCCACTGAGATGGCGGTAGTTAGAGCGTTGTGTTAATATCGATTGCTAACACGACCCGTTTTGGGAAGGTCTGTTTTTGGGGCAGACCCTTTGGCTTGGGCTCTTGATGTTGAAGCCTGCCTACACGTCGTGAATGTCCGGTGTCAACCTGAGTGTTTCAACCATGCCTTCATCTGTCAAGGCATCCGTCAGACTAACAGTCAAATGGCAATCGCTCTGGCACTTGAGACAGGGCTTGCCCGACCTGTCCGGCCGATTGGACGGCGACGAAAACCGAAGCCAATGTTACTCTGACTGAGCCGCTCATGAACTCGCCAACAGGAGAACGGTTTGTCAGATGTGTTGTCCGTGTGCGTCCCACGTCGTGCGAACCCACCCACGCTCTCAATGTTCATCGCGTAGTTGTCAGCCTGTCCTCCCCCACCTCACATCAGTTTGGTAACCGGGTCCAGACGCACTTGTCCTGTTTACTCCCTGCTCCCGGCGGGTCTGTGTCATCCCACCCAGTAAGAGCCAACCAATCCCTGTGTCTGTCAGCCTACCCATGCGAAAATTAGCTTTGCGAACCCGTTTGTTGTTGAAACCCAGATAAACCCCTTGGGACATCTTAAAGTTGATATCGAGGCACGCGAAAGTTATATCGAAACATTTTAAATTGGAGAAGGTATAGAAATGTGCTAGCTTGATATTGAACCTTTTGGAAACATGTTCGCTAACTGATTCATATTCTAAATCACTTAGACTAGTGGGGCGTTAGCTAATCAGCTACGAACTGCAGGACCCATGAGATGTCATTTAGCTTGGACTCAGACTAATTTGTTTAGCTAAGCGTACATAGTCTCATCGTCCAATACCCGTGTCTGTCCATCGGAGGTGGCAAACATACGGCAAGCCTGCATACAGTTCCCACACTACTTAAGCGTCGTCGCAATGTGCTGACTGATCCTGCAAACTGACTGGTCTCATCTAGAGTGTGATTAGAAGCGAACGATTTCCAATTCTCTATTCACAAACGGTGCCAAAGTTATCTGTTGTTTGTTATTTTAGGTCGACCTCTCATATGAGGAGTTTGTAACCGTCACGCTCTCTGAAAAGTGTTGCTGAAAAACGTAAAGTTCTCTTCATAAACTTTACTCTATCTTATTCAAGTTTGACTAGTTCCTGCACATCGCACGTCAACGACCTTCAAAGTTGTGTGTTCACCATCGCAACTGCGCAAAGTTAATCAGGCACCGAAAGATATATTGTGGTGGATTGTCAGGCCGGAGGGGCGAGTATTCAAACACTCAGCGGAATGCCTCAACGCGGAGGGGAGGCACGTCCACAAAACCTCAACGATCGGATGGCGGACAACAGGGGCAAGCGGATGAGTCATCGCTCAGTCGGATCGGATCAACGGGCGAGACACGGCACGCAAAATAGAATGGACGACCAAATCGGAGGCTCGATTATTCCAACACTCGGAGGAATATCTCGACACGGTCGTGGAGGACAGTCAAAGCTCACAGTGGATAGATGGAGGACAACACGAGCGACCGGACGAGCCATCGCTCAATGAAATCGGACGAACGGACGAAGATTGGCAGGCGGAAAACCCTCGGATAGAAGGCGCCGATCACCCACATAAAACAAGCAGAAGTGCTCACGGCGCGTGAGCGGAAACTTCGGGATGTTGTGGACTGGAATTCTGAATCATAAACGCGGGCACGCGTAGCATGTGAACTAGCGTGTTGGACAATAAAGATTGTGCTTTATTGGATGCCTTTTCGCTACAATATGTGCTGAGTTGCGTAGCCCTCCAACGAAGTTAAAGTGGAGGCTGGGGCTGGAAACAAAGTCCATTTTGGTGAAAATTAAGTGTGTATCAATAATGCACAAAAAAAAAGATCTTCCAATGTGCCCGTTTTCATCAGGTGATCGTTTCTGTAATCTGGCTGGATAATGCATCATTTGTCCTGCGTTTACAATGTTGGCTTTTAACTTAATGATACTATGCGACTCCTAGACTGGTTGTTGTGACCTGATTGGTTGTACACTGGTGTTCGCCGTGACTCATCATCTCAATCAACGCCCATTTGAGTTAGCTCGTGACGGCATTCTACCGCTGGTGGATGCACCTGACATTATGTTGGCTTCAGTCAGTCATCATATTCAGCTATCACGATGTACGCGGTTTGTCGGCAGTGTTGAAGGGACAGGGTCAAGTGGATGCGATGTGGGGCTGTAAAGCTGTGGTGTAGCTCACGTCCTCCTGTCCGTTGGCTCGACGCGTTGATGAAGTCTTCATCGTCCGAGACGCCGCGTTGAAAATTGTGTTGTGATACGCATCTGCAAATCTAGTCCTCTCGTGTGTGAGCATCAGATGCGCGTCGGTTCAGGTACGAGAACCGCCAGTGAATACGTGTGTATGGTATTGGTACCCGCTGTAGCGTTTTGTACAGTATTTTCTATTTCATAATTCTCATTGCTATTCACACTTTCTACTTTCCTCAACTTCATATGTACAACATCGCTAGTAAACAGATTTTGGAGAGTTAGAAACTAGCGGAATCAACCGGCTATTGCGCTGTGGCTTTTCAGATTACTTAGAAACTACACGACAGATCAAATCAATTGGGTACTCCATTCTGCGTGGTGGAACTCTAAACAACGCACCTTCACGAACTACTGTGAGTCAGCTGTTTTCAATTTTATCACCTTTTTGGTCTCGTATCCACACTTGAATTGTATATACCGTTTAGATCCACTATACCGCAATGTTGACGGAAAAAGGCTCCCTGTCCGTTGATGTGTGGAAGTGGGGAACGCTTAATGGAGTCTGTGCGTACAGGCTAGACCCGAGCTGTTGGATCGGGAGCTAGCCTGTGAAGCGCACGATGCGGGTCTGTGATCCTGTGATCTATCAGGTGAATACGTGCGTGGATGAGACAGAAAAGCGGAGGGCCAATACTCGATAAAAGTTATAGATGGGAAATCGCGCACAGAAACCCGGTTTCAAGAGAATTATATCTAAATTTGACAGATATTAACATCATAAGAATTTGGAGACCAACACTTCTAGTAACGATTGGCAATAGTTCAGTAAACCTATGGACCGAGAAGAATCAGCAACTCGGACTATCTGGACTCCAGTAACAACTAGAAAAGCGATTGCCCCGCTCAGTCTACGTGATACGTTTGAATGTGTCGAATGCATACAGAACGTTAACATGTATTCACAGAAACCGGGCACCTTGGGCGTAGTGTCGTTAGTCACAAACGTACCGTTGCCAGAAACTGTCAGTTTTATCTGTAACTACGTGTCTGAGACCGGAATCGATATTGGTTTACCAACACTGAAATTTAAAGAGTTTCTGCTCCGTTGCACATTCGATGTACAACTGCTGTTCAACGGTGTGCTGTATCGGCAGACAGTTGGCGTAGTAATGGGGTCCCCGCTCGGACCTCTTCTGGCCGATATATTCTCGGGAAAGCTTGAACGCACCGCGCCTCAATTTGTCATCAGCCAGTTCGGTCAATACCACCGACACGTAGACGATGTATTTATCGTAGCCAGTTCGGATACCAATATGCACACAATACTCGACACATTCAATCGCGCCCACCAGTCGGTTAAGTTTACACTTGAGGAGGAGACTGGAAATGAGATCTTTCTTAGATGTTCGCTTACATCAACGAATAGACGGATCTATTCAACGCAGAATTCATCCCAAAAATAAGTGGACAGGTCAGTACATAAACTTTCAGAGTTTTGTACCAATAAAACAGAAGAGAAATCTGGTGCGCTGTCTGACTGACAGGGCACACAAAATTTATTCAGCGGATACGTTAGAAAAAGAACTCGAATTCATAAAGAACGTCCTTCATGATAACGGCTAATCGGAACGACTTATTGCCAGAAGTATGATCAGAATATCACCTAAAGCTGAAGTACATGAAGTAAGAAAGAAGCCTGTGTTAATTCGAGTGCCATTCAAAAGTGACAATGCCGCAGAATAGCTGACAAATAGGCTCAACCTATGCTACAGCTGAACTCCGTATTTAATTCTCAGGTTTTATAACAAAGATAGACTGACAGTTCTGACCTGACCTATGTGTATCTACTCATTCACTTGTTCTTGTGGAACAGGTTATATTGGTCGAACGTCAAGACAAATTTCAAAACGAATCCGAGAACACCATCCACGGTGGCTTGGGCACGGAGAATCACGATCCGTCAACAGTGCTATCCTCGCTCATCTGGTTGCAAGCGGACACTAGGTGAAAACTGATCAAGCTTTCATAGTGGTATATCGCATGCCGGGCAACCCATCAAAAGCGGTCCGAATTAGAACACTTTCTACTGCTGAGGTTATTGGAATCAGGCTACTTGACCCTGTATTATGTCATCAAAAAAGGTTTGTTCAGGCGCTGCACCTACCATGGCCACAAATCCATCCAATCGATGGCCAACCTGCGCGTTCAAACCAATGGACAAGCGTGACGCGACCGACCAATCAAGCCATCACCAACTGACTGACCAGTGACCTAGTTTCTCTGTGATGTCTGCTCGGTATCTCGATCTAACTCTAGTAACTCCATATATAAATGCACCGTCCTAAAGATGAATTATCCAAAATATATGTTCATTATCGTAATAGGTATCTTTGAAACAACTAGATTTGTAACGTATTGATGACACTTGGAACATGATCCTTTCTGGACTCACACGGTGTATAATGAATCTACTTTGTTGATCATCATACTGATATACATTAAGGTGAGGCTGAAATTTGCCTACCGTGATGAGTATGTAAACTCCCGATTGGGTAGAAATGTCCATAAATATGAGAAGTATTTGCCTAATAAATTGATAGTTGTCAAGCCAAGTAGCATAATTAAAAACCATTTTTAATGGACTGATCTACCGGATAAATAAGGGTTTCGATTCGTCACATAAACATGTGGAGTTTGAATCAAGTAACAACTATTCAAAATGAAAAATTCCGAGCTTACTGAGTACATACGTGATTGAACAAGTTGGGAGAGAATCACTTCGCTCGTTCACCGACAAAACAGTGGCATGACTGGTACCCTCAAAAGCGTGGTTGAACGGGTGTAAACGTGAGTAAATTGGTACGAATTTAGCCGCTGTTATGCATCAAAACCTCTACGGGCATACTTACACGTAAGCCTGCATTATTTCTTTCATCGCCTCCCGGGTTACTTGACATTCAGTGTCCAAGTGCCGCACGATATAAAGAAGTTGGCTTTCTCGAAGCTTATGTGCCGAATTGATGTCACCAAGCAGATGGCGAAGGTAGCGGCGAAGACTGTGGGCAGCTTCTTTGGCCACGATTGTGTCGGTTGATTTGACCGCGTCGACCAGGTGCTACAAAGCGTAAACTGATGAGTAGCATACATGTGCGAACTAAAATAATTAACATACTGAATTCGAAACAGATAGGATTATTTTGGAAATGGTAATCGATGTCGAGCAATTTGAGAGTGTGGATGGTCCAATTGATGACCAAAATAATGCCAGGGTCCGAACAAAAGTTATCTGAGAATAAGTATTGATCAGAAATAGTGCTTTACTGAGATGAAGTGGATCACTAGATGGTCTATAGATCGTAATTGAAATTCGAATTATGTATATATTACGTATATATTATGTATATATGATCACTGAGTGTAAAACGGTGCACAGTCGCAATTTGCTCAAGCTTATACATGACGAAGACCTTCTAAATCGTTCGCAGATTGGCCGCCTGCTTGTATCAAAGCACTGCGCTTCAATTTAAACGTTCGATCTCATTTTACAGCGTCCATTTAAGGAGCACCATATAAATATACAGATATGTTCGCCAGATTCACTACTGTTGTGATCGCAAAAGACGCTTGGCCTGAGAAATCCTTTGCTGCGCAAACTTCCGTATAGGTCATGTCAAAAATCAAACCACAAACGTGCACACTAATTTGCAAGTCAGACATGCATTCACATACATCATTGTCATTCGCCTTGGTGGAACTTCTGCCGTAGCGCGTACACACTATTCCGATAGTCTCTTCTTGTCCGTCGTCTTCCTGGCATTCGGAGCTTGCCCTTTTGCTCCTGAATATCGCCTGTGGGTAATATACTACTTGTGAGTGGTATACTACTTACAACGAGACTGCCTGTCATACAATACTACAACGCGTAAGAAAAGCACGTTCAGAAAAAAAAGTAAACGGAAATAAGATAAAAGTAATCGAATACAACAACATCATCGATGACTCCAAATGTGCACCATTTTCACGAAGTGCTACATTACAGGCGACCATAATTTCTAACCAAAGAAATGATGTCGGTTACACCTCTAACCATCGAACTAACGCCATATGCTGACCGTTTGATTGTCAGTTTGAGCCTAGTCCAGGTAGTTTGGCAAGGGTGCGATGAGGCAAGGTACGGAATTGCTCGACCCAAATAATGTGTCATGATCGACAGGCTTATCGGCAGGTCAGATGTGCTTTTCGGAAGAAACGCAAACGATCAATACCTTCGTTTCCGTGGTGTATCAAACAGATGAATATGATGCAATGTAGATATTGGTAATCGAAAATAAGCCATTTCAGAGTATCATCTACGCTCATATATTGTCTGACAAAACTATGTACGTTGACTAGCCTACGGTGTAACTTAGTGCAATAGAAATACCGTTTTAAGAAGAAGCACACATATTGAGCTGTTTTCTTTCAGATTGTTTACCGTTACACGTGTGGACACGAACACGGGTCGTTGTAAGATGGGGAACATCGCAAACGGTCATTAACCATGAATGGTATTGAATTATATTAAATAAGATGAGAATGATTTGTTGTTTGGTTTGTCAAGTGAAGTTAACTATAAATCTCCGCCAGGTAAGTGAGCACTAATGATTTTGCTTTTACGTTCGGAGCTGATAATTTGTCCATACTTGGTGTGAATCCAATGGAGTAGCAGCTTACATGCTCGTCCCAAGATTGTAACGACTAACATTCAACACCAATTCAGAATGCAAAACTGATGCAACTTGCCAGACCCGTAAAACAGGTCATATATTCATTATTGAAATGAACCAGTCAGAAGAGTAAGTCGGGATGTTACAGTTGCAATAAAGAATTTGGGTTGTGTACGAAACTGTAACAAACAGGTTTTCCTGTTTCCCTGAGGTAGCCCTGGGTGAACTGAAGTCGGAAAAAAACAAAGACATCTAAACCTTAATGATAATATATATATATATATATATATATATATATATATATAT
>JTDE01000541.1:24731-41185 GCA_014338405.1 Paragonimus skrjabini miyazakii | reverse complement strand
ACCGTGAAGTAACACTGTCCTTAAGCTAGTAAGATAAACCAGTGTCCCTTAGACCTAATGATCCAACATCCGTACGACAGTTTTTGGACGCAGCCCTTGATATAAACGAATAATTGTGTGGGCAATGTAATCAGCGAAGGCTGAAAACAGTTGTGATTTTAAAGAGTGAAAGTTTTGACATTGGTGTGTTCGCCGAGTTCGGCGTTTAGTTTGCAAACGTTTCATCACCAAGCGAGGTGATATCATCAGTGCGTAAGTGTTTCAACGCCCAAAAACTATACGCAGAAACACTTATGCACTGATGAGGTCACCTCGCTTGGTGAGGAAACGTTTGCAACCTGAATGCCAAGTTTGGCGAACATACCAATGTCAAAATCGTCAACCCGAACTGCGAACAACACCACTATTATTCACAACCATCAGAAAACAGTGCAAGTTATTTATGTTGTACATAAAAGTCACATATTATGAGTGTAAATGCAGAGTACTGGAAGCGACTCTGCATCACTGGGCAGACATTATAGAGTATGAGTTCCAAAAGTACATCATTACCGTTTTGATTTTTCCAACAAGTCCGGTTGTTTCTCCCCAGTGCTCTTCGTCTCCTCCACAATGATTTTCCTATGCTGTTTTTGATAATTCTACAATTAAAACACACGTGTATGCCACCTCTAGTAATTAACGTATGCAGTTAATAAACACAAGTAGCAGTTTCTCAAGTCACTATAGAAAACGGTACTTACTGAACATTCATTATGTGACTGTAGGCCACAAATTTGATGAAGAACATACGAGCAGATGTCAATAATCACTACAAACTGAAAGATGCGGATTTTTAAAATGAATCGATCACTTGTTACCTATCAAAAAACTTGAAAAAACGGACTGTTTCCAGATCGATTAAAATGTGCTGAGGGTCAATTCATTTGGAACATCAAATGTATTCGTCATAATTAACTTCTGTCATTGTAAATTGAAAGTCAGTGCTGGTTATATTGTTTTTAAAGTGATAGGCGATCACATTCCATAAAGAACGCTTTGATGATTGCTCACCAATGTACTGAGCTGGTCTGCTAGACAAATACAGTAAGTAACGACTAACAAGCATATGAAAGTTGAACTATCAGGTTCATAACATCTATTTTTGGCTGTTTCAAAGATTTAATCAGTCATTTTGAGATAAGCGCACTAATCTTTACAGCAAGTCTTCTGTTGGTGCATCCAATTTAACTGCAGTACGTGAGATAATGATAGGGTCGCACGTTTCTGACCTTATTTCGGTTAATTTTCAAACTACGTTGTTTCATTTGTAAAAGCAACAAACACAGAACATTGCATGTATTTTCGTAATTGACGTTAATCATAAAATACAACTTATGGGTCGGTAGTAATTATAAATCTGATTAGTGTCAACCACGTTCAAGTTGATCAAAATAAACTTTGCTGGCTTGCTGATCTGTCCTGCAAATACGGTGAGTGCTGTCCACTATGTAATCGATGCTAAGTGTATGTATTCAATTATGGGTTGAAGAAGTTTGGCTCGCTAGCTGAACTACACTCAAGGTCGATGGTTGACAAGTGATTATTGATTTCAACCGCATCACGTTGATTGTATCTCCAAGTACTACAAAATTGGAAGGTCTTACAACAAAGTAATGTGAGACTAAAGGGGAGACAGACTGTTAGACCTCTGATTACAACCCAATTCTGGTGGCAAACGATTGGCGAGGGAGAAGACTCGTTCGTTCTACTTCGATTACGTCATCAATCACACTTCATCTGATAGGAGTACTAGAACTAAAAGTGAATCTGCGGTGAGTGCAACAACTATTCAATAGTACACCATATCTCACTTGGCGGAAGCTCATCCGTATAGCCCTACTGAGGCAGATATAAAACATCGCTTGAACTGGGCAGGACAATCCTTGATTCGATGAAATCGTTACAACTGTAAGTGATGACAAGCACTTCACTGTGGAAGATTCTGATATCTATCTACCTTGTTGGCTCTACCCATTGAAAGAACAGAAATATTTTAGTCCTAAGACATATCACGGAAGCTCGTTGATGGTACAAAATAGACCTCTGAGGAAACCACCAACTTAGTAAAATTAGATACAACGCATACCCCCTTCCCATGTAGACACACCAGCAACAAACCTTTTACCGCTCACCTTCCACAAGGTTATTCCTTACTACATTTACCTCACGTGCCTAAATTATAATTTTATATAAATAGTTGAGTTAGCCAAATCGGAACTCTGACCTGACCGTCGTATGGAACTTATGGGATATCATCGTAAGAAAACTTCGCCCAAATGAAGGAAATTCTCATCACAAAGAGGAGCTCCAAAGTGTACTTTGTGAGCACGACGGAATATTAATTTTGCAGTATAAATAATTTCCGATGGGCTGCATACAAGAGAATCTAGTCTAGTTTTGAGAAGAGACGGGAAGCAGTCTTTGTTAAACTTCGTGGATTTTGATCTAGGATGATAATTTTCAACGTGACCTTATAATTAATTCGTACCCGCTATTATGCTTTATGATCACTATCGTTTCAACTTCACTTTGATTACAAAAACACACTTCGATCGTTATGATCTGGCTTCCATGTTTAAACAAAAATGAACTTTTCATGCTGAGAATCTGTCAAAATAATGTCAAAACAGGTCGCTATCCAAGTATTCCACGTGGTCTATCTCTGAAGCCATGATTTAATTCGCATGCACGTCACGGGACCCGCACCGTCTGTAGACAGATATGTTTACAGGATCAGGTCTTTGTTAGCCGACCATTTCATGACTTTGTCAGAAGAAATGATAAAAAACACAATGAAACCAGTTACAGCAAATAACTGAAATTTACAGGATGTATACATAGTATGGATTCTGTGACTAAAATCTCCAGTATTGCAATACTCAATAATCGATTTCTTTGTCGCTTAGCTGTCTAATGTAGATGCACACACACAAGTATCATCAGGATGGTCGAGAAAGGCAACATTTCCCCGTTGTGAGCGCTAAACAAAAAAGAACGAGGCGAATCACTTACCTAATAAGCGAATTTTGTGAAATTTACCATTCAAGTTGAAAGTGAAAACTGTTGGGCGACATAAATATGAAATCTCAAACCATTAGACCTTACGATCACGTGAATCTTGACAATGTTGAAGGAGCCAGTTCATTTTTGCTCAGTTTTTGTCAGTTCATTGCACACACAACTATTAGGGCGTTGACAATCCTGAGCGCGAGTCAACGCCACTTACACCCTCAGGACTTTGTGTTGTGATCACCCTAGATGGTAGTTCCAGAATGTACATTTAATCATGCATAAATTAATATCCGGAACTTTGGGAAAATGCGGTGCATATTGATCGTCGTGAAACATCAAGACTTCTTCAATAAAAGATATCACTCAGGCTATAGCACTGGTCAACACAGATGTTGACGATTTTACCTGTCAGCTTAATGGTACACTGAAGTCTTTTAATGAGACTTAAACCCAATGGGTTATCATGCTTAATGTTACCTGATTGTTTGACAGATACCACATTCACTGTGTGATACTGACACAGAGCATAAACAACATGAAATGTTTGGCGTTAACTGGAACACCCACAGCTGTCCTCGCGAAGGACATCCTGTCAAGTTTTCAATAGAAAATTCTCGCTTAGGCCCACGAGGGAAGATGAATATATATATCGTACTTTGAGAGCAAGCGATTGATGTCCGAAAAGATTTATCTCGAGTAGAAGCTACAAATTGACCTTTAGGCAAGATTTTTGTTCAGTGGTTACTCATGAATAATGTAAACAGCTTTCAGTACTTATGATAAAACATCGAAAAATATCCTGTAACTTATTCCGAAATCCGTAAGAAATTCAGGTAGGCAAAACGACCACACTTAAACTCCTGAAGTAACTTTCAGTGAAAGTTCATGATCTGGGATGGAGAAACAGATGAAGTTCAGGTTGAACGGTTTTGTAAAGATCCATAAAGAACCAGGTTCTCGGAAACTAGTGTTCGGATAGCCTAAAAGTCCGAATAAATGGATGGAGTTTAATGAATTTTGCTGTTGCTACATTATGATACTCTAGTGCCTACTTGATAACTTCATCGCCATTCCAAACCGTAACGTAAAGAACAGTCTGACAACTGGTCAACCCAACAGTCCGTTTTTACCTGCAACAGTGCATTGGATTAACGACTCTCACGTTACGTCTGTCTCTAGTGGACCAATTAAACTATCGTATGTGACATTGGTGCAATACGGAACAAAGAAATAAGCGAATAACAGAAGGCGTAACATTGAGACAGATTGTCCAATCCTGATGCGGTATCTTCAACGCGACGTTTGGATTGGTCTCTTGTTAGAACTCATATTGTGTCAGGGTTTGGATAAGCGGTGAATCGAGTAGATTTTCATCACACTTATACCAACCAAGATGGAACTCATGTTATTCCGAAAATGTGTGTCTATCATGAAACGAAAGGAATTGTCTTGTACAGTCCTATCATAGCCTCTTTCTTTCCATGTACTAGGGAAATCCCAGTTCAAATTATGCACCCGGAGTTTATTCGCATTAACATTGTCCAACTATTTCGTTTACTGAATTGTAGTTAGCACCGATTGGTGATATCAGTTGTCATTACAAATGAGATCGGCTTCCGGGTGACTAATGGCTTCAGTTAGTAGGATAAAGGTGACTGGTTCGAACCATGACAGAATATTTCCATTAACCGATAGGTCTAGTAAAGGAATATGATGTTGATAGAGAGTGCAACCACCTTGAAATAATTACTTCATAACAAGTTTCAGTCACTACGGTTCTGAATGCTTTTGTAAACTGACAACATCGAGTGAATCATGGTTGTCCACAACGACCGAATGCTGACACAAGTGATTTTAATCACGAAGTGACTAAAACATTTGTATTCGAGATCAAAGTTTCGGTTTTGAACTTACAATGCTAGTGAGCTAGAAGATTTTCTTGATCATGATGACACTGTGATTTAACATGAGTTCTCTTCATTCCCCATGCACTATACTGATGTAAGCAACCTTGCAGACATTACTGCATACTACTTGCTAACTAACTCAAATAAACGACAAAACGCTTTGAAGAAGATATTATGAATCAGCCTGTATTCATAAGTTTCAGTCGCATGAATATACCAGCACTTCGCAACACGGCAACCTACAGCATGCTATTTCCCACATCATTTCAAATTCCAACATGACCCAATCTTTGAACAAAATGCTCAAAACGACCGGGGGTTCTAACCGTGGACGAAAAACCACAAAACAACCACGTCATGTAATTGTCAATTCTTAAACAGTACTCACTTTTTGACTGCTACTTGGCCAAAGACGATCTCTGGTAGACCCAATCATTGCTTGTACTCTGTTCAATTCATGATCTACTTCAGGTATAAGATTTTTGCCTGTATTTTGATCGATCGTTTGGGACAGAAGTAATTTTTGTTGAGTTAGCTGATGCAGCAACTCACGACTGAGCTCTTCGTTTTGTGTGGCCTTCGAATGAAAAGGGTTTCAAGAATTGGGATAGTTGTTGAAAGCATGATCAAGGAAAGGTTCACAACCAGTACAATTGTCATCAGTTATATAGAACTACATTTCAAGTACTAACTGATTAACTCGTTTGGCGATTCCTAGAAATCCGAATGATTATCTGTTAGTATGTATGTCATACGTCGTCACCGACGTAAGCCACCTGCAATTGAAAAGCAAGTAAAAATAGATTATATGGAAAAAGGAAAATGTTATACACGAGTAAGCAATAAAGACGTTAGGAAGCGAGTACTTGGCAGTGATTGCTAAAAGAATTCTTTCGCATAGTGCTTACATTTACATAGACCACGTGCTAAGAATGCCAGCTAGTCGTCTGCCACACCAAGCACTCTTTGCAAACGCTGTGGCGGATTGGCGCAAGGTGTGAGGTGGAGAGATGACAACCTGGTGTAGAGAAATGAAGTCTTTTACGGAAAGGCCGATCACTGTAGATCGGGTTTGTCTTTCGGGCTGGGGCCCTCGCGACTCACAGAGTCAATGGCTTGAGACGTTAGGTGAGATGGCGGCCAACCGAGCTAATTAACGTGAGTATTGTCGTTGTTTGTCCGAGTTGTCTGTGAAGTGAGTGCACTTAATGACGCGTGGCAGTGAAAGCTGCTTTTGTTTGTAAGGTGTAGGCACCTTGATGTTGTACGTTTGAATATAGGCCCCTTCCACTTTAGTTTTTTCCTTCCTGGTCGGTGCTTGTTTCATTCTTCAGAACTGTGCAGCAGTTAAGCGTGAATAAAAATCATTGATGTATTCCTGTCCATGACGATGGTAATGACGGAGATGGAGTTATAATTCAACCTACTAGTTTTTTTTACACTAAACTAAACATCTCTCACTGGTTTGCCTACTGGGACTTCACTTTCATTGCATCATGTCGGGTTAAACAAAAGTAACTGATACAGTAAGCAGGAATAGTCCCAAGAAATTAGTGGGGTTTTTAGTTTCGTGTTTATCCATCTTTTTTGAGGACTGTTGGACAGATTCCTTTCTGTGTATTTTTGCCGAGTCCATCGGCACCCTCTTGCTTTATCTGCCACTCTAGTTTTGTAAACGCAGACCTCAGATGTGAAAGCATTCGCAATCCCGTACTCAGCGGATTCATTTGGTCAAGGTGACCACAAATATGTTTTTCAAGATTGATAGCAGATGACTGGGTAGGTCAAAATATAAAGCCAACGTCGAACGTCCGCACAGTTCTACATCGATGGGCCGAAACATCGTCACCTTAAAACACTAGATCATTCCAGCTCGACAATAGTTGGAATAAATTCGCCTGTAGTAAGTCCCTGTTGCTCGAATCGTTGTCTTGCCAACTTCCTCTTTTCAACTGACCATATGGCAAACTCTACATGAACAGAGGTACTATCATTTATATTTTGGGATTATACGTGACACTATCAAATCGCCCACTTGCATCTTTCTGTGTATGCTCTTTCACTTATTCCGAAATGATGGCTCGTTAGTCTAAATAATTCGGATCCACTGCGAATAAAACCAAAGGTAATGGCGCTTTGCCCAATTTCAGCGTACTTTTCCATGTCGTTCGCCTGTCCGTGGCACCTTGGGTGCTTTTCTAGCGATAAATTTACACTTTTTCAACGTTCTTCTTATCGTAAAGTTTAATGCACCAAGCTTGCGTTCGCTTACATTGGAAGATTAAAGACTATTTCCATTAGCTGTTACGTTTACCTTTGTTAATGGGTTGAAATCAGCGTGCGTGGTGCTGATGAGACTCAGCTAGATCAAAGCAGCTATCCACCGCTTCACTGGTATTCACTAAAACCAACGGTTTGCAGGGGTGAAGATTAAACTGAACGGTCTTTAAGCATAAATTTTACGGGCCCACTGTGATCACAAACCGTGGCTTACTGTGGGCGTTCACTTCCATCTATCAGCCTGTGACCTCACACGGAGACAACGTATCAGTCGTTTCAAGTTAGCTGTTCTAGAAACACCTTTGGAGGATCCCATTGTCCAAGCTATTAAGTTACCTATCTTTCGTAATCCAAGAGATCGCCAAATTCTTCAATCACTTTGGTGGAAATGTGCTAAACTGAGTAAACTGTTGACCGGATAAATGAGTGCTATTTAGTAGAGGACATATAAACGATAAGAATCAGTAGGTTAACGGAAGTGTAAATTGTCTCACTTATTCTGAATGAGTGCATGTTCAACCATCCTACTTAAACGTGTATAACGGGTTCACGGAGATAGAGAGAGATTATCGTGCCAACCGAGGTTAGCTGCTCTCGATCACATTTGTTTGGTTGTTGAGCAAGTGTACTCCTGAGGTCGTCCACTGGCTTAAAACCATGGCTACGAGCTGGCCAGTCAAGAACACATAATTTGCGAAGCAAACTTGGCACATTTGGAACATTGGACACATTCATGAGAACGTTTTCCAGCTATAAAATGATTCTTGTTGTCAAACGTGGCTTAATAAGTGGCTGTAAATTCTCCAATTATGCTGACATGCATTGGAATATGGTTTTCATCCAGTATAACCAGTGTTTTCAAGTCCGTAGCTATGAGAGAACCTAAATCAACACTAATCGCTTAGCATTGAGTTTCCCTCAAAAGCATATCATCTCTTCTGGAAGAACATGTCGGTACTAGTTTCACCCATCGAGACAGTCCAGATTAAGAAATGTATAGTCATCCAACATCATAGAGCCCCATCAGGATGTCCACGAGACGCAAAACTCCACTCACCTGAAATGACCCTGAATTTGGCTAGACATGAGATGACTTAGGCCTGTTATTCTTCGGTACTCCAACCAGTGGTGCTGTTTCACAGTTATCCGCGCGATTATTGTCGAAACGCTGAAAGAAAGGGTGCTTTTATCACTGTCTTCCTATCAGAGGCTGAACTCGTCCCACTGAGACTGAACTAATGGGTATCTTTATTCTTGTGGCTTATCTATGTGAATAAGTTTCTCGGAAAGCTAAAAACAGTATAGTTTAACATCCAGAATAGTTCACCGATCGTCTGCAGTTTCAACTTCACTCGCTTGAAAACCATAGCTTGGACCACATCACTTGTCAAGTAAAGATAATCTCCTGTTTGACGGTATATTTTAAACTACAATGGTTGCTCATCCGCTCTACATAAGGGATTCACCAGAACAGGCCAAACAGGTCGTGGTGTGTACTTTTCCAGATGACATCTGTTCACAGTAGATGGATGTTTTGTTCTACGATTGAAGTGACTCAAATTTCACGTATATCATGTTAAGGAAGTCAACGGGTTGTGGTCGCATGTTTGGGCCTATAGTGAAGCCCCGGTTTTTTTTATTTTCGAATATTTCAAAATCAGTTGAAAGCTTTTAAAAAGACCTCGATGTGCTGAAGATTAGTGACACCAGGCAGCAAGATACCGAGGGCACACAATCCCGACATGAGACTACTGAATTACTAATAAAGTATTGGATGTTCATATGGTAATTCTATTGAGTAGATTTGTAAAAAAACCCATAGGCCACTGCAGATCACAACAGGATGATATGGGGGCTGCGGAGTGTGAGTGGCATGTTATATCGTACAGATCAGCTTGAGTGTTTTTCTTCACGCGCTTGTAACAATGATTCACTTACTTAGTTCATATTTACTCATCGATCGACGCTACTCTATCCACTTGGTAGATATCTGAAGAGATTATGTGTTCTTGGTGTACGAAAGCTCAGCACTCCGATGCAGACAAGACCTCAGATATACGCAATTCTGATCTTTTTTATGTCTATGATATTGTAGCGAAAAGGCGTCCAGTAAAGCACAATCTTTATTGCCCAACTCGCTAGTTCACATGCTACGCTCATGCTCGCGTTTATGAGTCAGCATTCCAGTCCACAACACCCCCAGGTTTCCGTTCATGCGTCGTGTGGACTTCTACCCGGTTTAGGTGTGCGATTGGCGCCTTCTACCCGGGGGTTTTCTGCCTGCTATTCCTCGTCCGTTTATGCGATTTCGTTGAGCGATGGCTTGTCCGGTCGCTCGTGTTGTCCTCCGTCTATCTACTGTAGGCTTTGAACGTACTCTACAGCCGTGTCGAGATATTCCTGAGAGTGTTTGAATAATCACTTCTTCAATTTGGTCATTTCATTCTATTTCGGGTGCCACGTCTCGCCCGTTGGTCCGATCCGGTCGAGCGATGACTCATCCGGTCGCCCACGCCGTTCTCCATCCACTCACCGTGGGTTTTTGAACGCACCTCCCCCTGGGTTGGGGTATTCCGCCGAGAGTTGGAATGCTCGCCCTTCCTGCCTGACAGTCCACCACAATATGAAACTCAAGCAGGATAATTGTGAATTGCCAGACTTGCTTGTGTGAAACTTATCTTTACCCAACTAGTGACATGTGACTCAAGTTAGCAGATGGTATCTGTGTAACAATTGTGAGTGCGCAACAGGTGGATTTCATCTATATGCATTTAACAACTTATGCAATCGTCTAAGAATGATACCCAATAGTTTTCAACGGAGCAGGGCCTATTTGGAACACAGTTTAGACGCATTAAACTCATTAATAGATCTCATAAAATCGGAATCAAGATAGATAATGTGGAGATTTTATTGCATTATGAAAGTGGCTTATGGATATAAAAAATATTATCGTCTGAGTGAACATCAATCCGTTCATTTCAGCTTTAACACTTAACTGTGTGTGTGTTATCGCTTTGTCACTTTTCATTAGTTGATGGATCAAACATTTTCGAAATCTACACACTCTCAGGAGTGTTGAAAGTTGTCACTGTGGTATTCAACGGTACAATACAAATTTGTTGGATTACCGATTTACACATAGAGTAAATTGAGTCAGTCCGTGCAGAAAAAAATACTTGTGACGTTGATTTCACCACGGCAGAAATCAAAACGGATCTTAACCGAATTCCCTGTTTATGATTTAGAATCTGTTTTGATTAAATCTTTTACAGGAAACAAGTGTAAAAAGGCACCCAAACTTTTTTGTTGTATATCGTCATTGTTCTGCTTTTTCTGCGTTTTGTGTAAGTCACAGGTGTCAAGTTTTTTTTCTACACAAACGTGGCCTAGTTACATTTTGTCAGCAAACTGATGTCAAATATCCAGTTTTAGCCAGTGTGGGAAAACAGCCAATTCTAACCACGTGAATTATTAGTGAAAATAGATTGGTGAAGCAAAATCAATCTCAAAGGAAAATTTGAATCACATCGTACAAATCCATGTTCCAGCTGTGGACCTGGTAACCGTAATCCAAAATGTTGATGAATATGTTTGGCATATGAAAAAGTCATGTCCTTTTTCATATTGTATTGGAAAAGAATACAAATGGAACGTTAATTGATAGCCTACGCGTGAGACTCATGAAAACCATAGAGTGTACAAAATTAGGCACGCTGAGTGAAGATGCTCAGACTGACAATAAATTATTCTGCTGCGAGCGGAGCTGGAGATAACTCCGTGGTAATATCGCTAACAACTAATGCCACCATGTCGTCGGTTCGAATCCCAGTCGTCTGATT
Source organism: Paragonimus skrjabini miyazakii (assembly GCA_014338405.1). NCBI lineage: Eukaryota > Metazoa > Platyhelminthes > Trematoda > Plagiorchiida > Troglotrematidae > Paragonimus > Paragonimus skrjabini miyazakii. Next base: position 30,102 of record JTDE01000541.1, on the reverse strand, counting down.
GGCTTACGTCTTGCTTTAGATGGCCTGACACCATCCACTTCGCAGATGACCTATTAAGTCATGTGGAAACCAACATTTTGCAGCGAAAGAGTCAAGCAAAAACAGGGAGCAGTTTGTACTCTCCGAAAGCTGAAGCTTCAGTTATGAAAACAAACGCATATTCAAAAATGATAACCAGTAGAAAAGGTGAGTTAAAACGTTTGAAGTGAAACTAAAGCCGCAGGATTTGAAATGTGACGTTATACTATCAACTAACCAGAGAGCTCACATTGATGTACACTCGAACCTTACGGTTCCGACTAACCGAGGCTAGTAAGCAATTTAACGTACACCTCCATTTCAGACTGAGGCCTTTCAATTAGGCAATGTTAAAAATTCACACTAGATTGTAAACTGCGGTATACAAAGTAAATGTATACGCTGCAATTTCACTGCGTGCAAACAAGATGCAGACTGATTCTACTGCTGTTTACAAACGAAGCATGTCTGTTGATGACAGCGTGTGAGGTCCACGCCTTCCAAATAAACTGACCCAGGGCATCTATTGACAACAGTAAGCTGAAGATATCTGGGAGAACGTGTACACACACTAACTCTGAAACAATTGACACCCTTTCTAACGTACCTAAAGAATGGATCTCAAAACTCCCATAAATTGAATTATTCGTAGATAGTATGTTAATCTTTGAATTGCTTCAGGCAATCATTTGCTACTTCATGATCTTCCATCTGTATCTATGTAGGATACTGCAGTGTACTTGCTCGTCACGTAGTAGAACAGTGCTCGGAATATTTGCAAATGAGACACCATAAAACTACCGTCAAAAGATGTCACTGTTACAGATAATGACAACAGTTTACATAGGTTTTAGAGAGGGATACTGCCTTTCTACTTTTTAATATTTAACAAATCTTTCTTGTTGCAAATGCTACCGGAATTTGGCTAAATCCCCATTTTGTACTGTCTCTTTGGTAAAAAAAATGCCATATTCCCTTAGTGATTTATGAACAAACAAAATGACAGATAATTGGGTGAGCGCCACTGAACTACGATGTTATTAGACAGAGAAATTATTCAGTCACTTGTGCACGCAACGTGAATGGGCCGGCTAGCTGACCCGGAACGTTACAGCGGTACACAAGGGATAACTCGTCATACTGTAGGCGAATCTGATGAGAAATCATCACTCAGTGTTAAACATCTATTCGGATGACACACCAAATGCTTTCATTTCTCTTTCGAAACAGTAGACACCATTATCTAATCGACAGTCAAACAGTTCATTCGTGCTTGAAGGTGGGTGGTCAAAACCGTACAAAAATACTCCGTCAAGTCTGGCTGCAATATATCAAACTGTTTAGTGCAGAAATGGCACCAATATGAGGACGGCACTACTGGACTGGTGCAGTCAGATTTAATGGTCCCGAAGCTGAAGACTCGCAGACAGTCATTCATGCGACAAAGCTAACAGATCGTCCCCTAAGTGTCGACTCAGATATAAAATCCGGAGTCCAAATCAAAGGGATCACCCAACCATCAGACGTCCTAATCGCGTCCGGTGAACCAACGGGCACAGATCACCGATGTAACCACAGTCAAACCAACTGGTAGGCAGCGATACGCACATTTACAGTTTAGTCGCTCGGCCCCAGTGTTTCGTCACCATGCCTCACGATCGATAACAGCGGGCTGTTGACAAACGTCTCTGTAACCGTTTCAACACTTGGGAGGCAATGCTGAACTGGGAACCAGCATGCATCGGTGAGTGTGAAAAGACAAAGTGAAAATACGATATCTCCCTAATGGATTGTGTCATCACGATAGTTTTTCCCCAAACGATAGATAATAAAAGTTGCATTCATGAAAATAACGGATTAACAAATCAATGAAAGACTGATGAAACCCTAACAATCATCCCATAGAATTTCAGACACGTCATTGCTGCGTTTATAGATTTATCGTACCGCTTGTGGACTCGGGCGTAATGTTCTACAGCCACGCTGCCGAAACGATGCTGAATCATTTCAACTCTGTGCATAAGAATATTCATTTTACCCAAGAACCCGAATCACCCGCAGGTATAGCGTTCCTAGGCGTGCTCATGTCTTCGTCGCAAGGATGGCACGATACAACGGAAGGTGCATCGTAAAGCAACTTGGACGGGCCAGCATACAAACCTCAATAGTTTTGTATCACTAAGACAAAAGAAAAAACTAACTCGATGTCTGGTAGATAGGGCCACGAAAATATGTTCGCGCGACAGCATCGAAGAGGCAAGACATTTTATACTTAATACACCCGTAGAAAATGGCTATCCGAAGCAATTTATTCATAAAAAATATGCTAATAAGCACTACGATAGACAAACCACAGACTTAAGATAAAACGTCTGTTTATATTTCCTTGCCCTTCAAGGGTGATGGTGTCGCTGAAACCGCAGTCAAGAGGCTAAATGTGGCAATCAATAAAACGTATTTGGCAGCTCAGCTACGCGTTCAGTTTACCTCCACACCAGTATTACGCTCTCCGTTGAAAGATATATTGCCTGTTCATGCCGCCTTTCTTTGTGTTTACCGTTTCGTTTGTTCCTGTGGAACAAACTACATAGACTGCACAACACGGCGATTATCCGAACGCATTCGGGAGCACCAACCGGTGTGGCTGACGCGAGGATCGATAAGGCCCTGTTCGTCTGCGGTCGCTACGCATTTGATCGAGTCAAACCATCTGATCAATCAGACCGAATCGTTCAAGCCAATCTACCGAATATGTGAGATACAATCGAAACAGGTCAAAGGTCGTATGCTATCAATTGCAGAGGCGATTGCAGTTCGTTTATACTCAACACCACTATGCGCTCAAAAACGGCTAGACAAAACGTTGAACCTTCCATGGCCGTGTACGCAAACCCAGGATAGAATGATCACCTAAATCCAGCTGCCGACACACATCAAACTGAATATTCCGGTCTGAAATGCATAATTCTTACGGTTGATTTTATTTATTGGGAACCAGCGATCAGGGAAGCAGAAAATTGAGCCTTTTGCCGCAGGGGACGTGTAAAAACAGTGACGACCGCGTTGTTTGTGTCAGGAAGGGTTCTAAGCCAATATCATGCAAAGTTTGCTTGATGACTTTTCATGGCACGATATGTCATGTGTCAAACTCGAGATCATTGTTACCAAGCGAGAGTCCTTCTCCACCGGCCGATTGACAAATCACGTCAGATAGAGAGTTATCACACTTTGTAAGTGAATGTTTGACTGCGTAGGCAGAGACAGTTATTCGCTGACACTCAGTCAGGATCATCTGTTATTCTTCAATGGCAAAATAATTTAATGACTAAATCAATTCTTCGACTATGCCAATTGTGACTGTTCAGCATAACCTCGACGACAGTTTTATTAGTATGTGGTTTAAGTTGATCGCACGAATTATTTGCGATTTCTGTATGAGTATATTGAAAGCTGAATAGTAACTCTACAAAACAAGAAGCGCACTGCTGACAGGAAGCTTGCCTGTCATAACATCATGAGTCTTCCATTTATAATGACTGATTTCCATTTTAGGTTACTATAACTAAATATAGCTTTTTGAAAAACGAATTTAGCTCGAAGTAAAACATGCTGAATGTCCGGAAAATTCTTCAGTTGAATACAATAGAAAATATTCTTATCACAAATCAAGATTGTTGTTGAAAACAACGCAAATATCGGAGCAAAATAAGTGGAATGTTGCAGTTAGTTTCGGGATTACTTAATTGTTTCAGTTGTGGATAAAACTCACGGGTTAATAAGACTGACCATTTCCTACTGGCTTGAGAGTCATAGTCTGATGTAGAATTTTCCTATTACAAAACGCTAGAATCAAACACTGATAATTATGAACCAACTCGATATAAGCACCAACCTGATTACGTGCAGTCAAGTAAAACGTATACAAATGTAAACGAATGCCACTAGGTAGACCTATTGAACCGAAAAAGAATGCGTTCAACCGGATGGATTGGTGGCCTACCAAAAAGAGATCACTCCAAATATGAATCAGATAGTTTCTCATATGGCCGATATCGCTCGGCAAGAATGAGCCAGTTGACTGTACAGGAAAACCAGTTTGTTGAACCATGGGTAACTTGAATGTGTGTTCATCCAGAATGGTTTAAAATGTTAGTCATTGCGTACCGCTGTGAAATACGTATCAAGCAAGCAACTCGATCAAGGTGTGATGCGGTTGACAGATCAGTTCTCCAGAAATATGTTTAACTGACACAAGACAATAGCTAGGTGGTACTAACTCAGTCAATTATCGACATGCCTCGTCAAGAAGAAATTAGGAAGATTACATTTTCTGTTAAAGTAGTATTGCTAAAAGTGAACGATGATAGAATGAGCCAACACAAACAGTCGCACGAGAACTATGTCACTAAAAAGCGGAGTCACTGACTGATTCACACTAAAGAAAACATCCTCGGTACCAAAAAAAAGAAAGACAGCACCATTCAAACTATTTACAAACGGTTACCATGGTCACTGTCATTACACAATGGTTCAAATGCCCTCAACTTGAGAATATTTCTACCGCTGATTCAATATTGCAGGAAAAAATGCTATAACTTGCTAAACAACTGCTACTGGAGGACATTAGAAAGACAATCAAGAGACTGAATTGGTTTAAAGACAAACATTACATCTGGAAAACTGGAGCTGTAGTGACATAGAACTTGACAGTATATGAGCAGCTAAATAAGCGTCGAGACAATAGACTTATTTTGCATTTAGTTAGCAAATAATAAAGCAGTAACATATACGTTGTATGAACGTATGCCTTGTATATTGTAATGTATACTTTAGCGGGAATTTTTTATCAATTTTCCAGAATGAATCTGTAGCGCACTGAACTGTAGTCAGTCAGATAAGCACTTACTTAATAGCGTCATTCCAATTAATAACGTTACTGAACTGGATCCGAACAATTGTGTGAATGTTGAGATTTAACTGAATTTCAAATTTAGACATTCAGTTAACCGACAAAAATAAAAGGTTGTACACATGCACATTTCCTCATGTGATCTTTCCACTACTAATTAGAAACAAATAATTCATGGTTTTATCGACAATTTTTTTGTTGACATGTGAGTTTCTACCACTTTGGTTCACATACCATCAATTCTCAAAGATCCTACTCACATTGTTCGCTTACATTGGGTTTCTCACATCTAGTAAACAGATATGGAGAACTGAACACGAGCTAATCAAACATAAATTTCAATTTTCAAAACATCTATCTTGAGGCTTCCGCTGAAAATGAATTGCTCAAGTTTGATTGTGCTTGTGCAATTATTGGACATTATGTTGTACATGTATTTTACTA
>JTDE01000541.1:0-24631 GCA_014338405.1 Paragonimus skrjabini miyazakii | reverse complement strand
TAACTGTATACAGAATTTGTGTAAAGGAGACCAACTTCAGACCAATGTATTCACAGTAGTGGATGTGTCAAAATCAGCGTTCCATGTAAATACGAATTACAACATCCATCCTAACAAGTAAGCTGAGGGTAGCATACAATCAAATCGAAAGCAATAGGCTGTTGTGGAATACATCAACAAATTACGAAGGCTTCCATTTGTGCAAAATACAAATAGAAACTTCCGAAAGTCACTCGTAATTTACATAGGAGTACTTGGGAGGATGTAAGAAAGTACAGATATAAATAAGAAATTAGCAGCCAACACCGAACTCAATGTTTCAAGTTTCCCACAGATTCCGTTGATCCACTCAAACAACTCTGATACAGTATTCACCACAATTAAGAACAGATCCTCAAATTAGCCGCGATACCTCTGTCAAACAATTACTTTTTATACAATGTTTAACCGGAAGTGTGTGCTTACACTTTTGTAAATTAGGGAAGCGAGCCGGTAAACTTGTTTATCATATGGCTACTTAGTGATCTGTGACTTATTAAATCCTAAATAAAATTTTAGAAAAATAGCACGTATGGTACTGGTGAAGTGCACAGTAATCCTATAATATTCTTTACGATGTTTGGTTGAACTTTTGATAGCCAAATGGCTTGGAAACTAGGCGCGTAACTTAAGTTACATGGCGGGCAAAAAACGCAGCAGTTACATGTATTCTTGAGATATCAGTGGATGAAATCAAAATGGTATTATCATTACCTATTCAGTCCAGTGACATCACTACTTAAGTAATCAAAATTCAGTCTAATGCTGACTACAATCCCAATGGTTAGTTTCCTCCATACTTTTAATATAACCATAACGGGCTCTCCAATTCCAAACTCGTGTATGCAGTCCGTCAACAGAACCCACCATACACATTTTCAGTAGGAGTAATTTGTCTCCAGATTTGCGGGAAACGGTTCATTGTACCTCTGCACTACTTAGTTTTCAAGTGGATCAACTTTCGCAAGCCGTAAGTCATATTCATAGTTAATCGACGGTAGCACAGTAAACGAACTTTATACTACTTTTAAATTCTCAAGTAAGCGGACGATATGTAAAAAATAAAGGTGAAACATTAAGGAATACTCTAATCTTGCCTGTACAATATAAAATAGTCACATGAATTCTTATATTACCTGATGGTTCTGAACGCTACGATCTGAATCTCGAAGAAGAGGCGCAAGACGATGTTTCTCATAGTGAATTGAAATTGCCTATGGTGTTGTAGCCTGAAAATGCAAAGTGCTTCTGCAAGATTGCTCTGATTACGAAGATTTAATGTTAGATAATGAAGTCATGGAGGTTGTTGACCGGTTTGTATACCTGGGAAGTTGCATATACGGCGGCGGCGGAAGCGTAGGGAATCAAATAGAATTTCGTATCTCTAAGACTGTGGCGGTATTCACTAATCTAGGACAAAGCTGACGACAGAGTCATCTCTCTCAGACTTAAGGGTCGTGTCTATAAGATAACTGTGAGAGGCGTATTAATTTCCGGCTGCGAAAATGACCGTTCAGGGTAGAAGACGGAAAACGTCACCAGGCACTTGAACACTGATGTGTGTTCGATCGTTCGCATCAGGTGGCGTCAACGAGTAAGCAATGAAGAAGTTAGGAAGCGAGTACTTGGCAGTGATTGTAAAAGGGATTCTTTTGCGTAGTGCTTACATTTACACAGACTTAGATTGCCAGGCCACGTGCTAAGAATGCCAGCTAGTCGTCTGTCACACTAAGCACTCTTTGCCGACGCTGTGGCGGATTGACGCAAGGTGTGAGGTGGACAGATGATGACCTGACGTAGAGAAATGAAATCGTTCACGAATGGGTTGGTCACTGTAGATCGGGTTTGTCTCCCGGGCTTGGGACCTCGCGAATCACAGAGTCAGTGGCTGGAGACTTTAGGTGAGATGGCGGCTAACCGAGCTAATTAGCGTGAGTATTGTCATTGCTTGTCCGACTTGTCTGTGAAGTGAGTGAATTTAATGACGCGACGCAGTGAAAACCTTAAGGAAGTTTTCATGCTGATGACATCTTACTTCCGCCTACAGCTCTTTTGTTTTTGTTTGTAAGGTGTAGGCACCTTAATGTTGAATGTTCGAATACAGATGTAGCTTTTTTAGGAATTAAGTTTATTTCCTGTCCCCTTCTTTTTTCTCCTCTGTTTCTGCGCAGGAGTAACTTTTTCTCATTGTTGTGTGACAGGTAAGCATCAATGAGAACCACTGATGTGTTGCTGTCCATGACGATGATGATGATGATTAGGTTTGGTCTGAAAGCACGCAGGCGGATTACTGCGCTGCTCACGCAAAGTTCGTACCAAAACGACGAACTGGCATGACCAGCTTCTCAAGAGCGTCTTGTGTCGTCTGCATAAGATAACGCACTGAGACGATATACGTCCGGTATCAACCACTAGGGAGTAGCTATACCCCTTTCCAATAAAAGTCGATCAAAGAGTGAGGGTGAGATTCAACAATTTTGTGAAAACGCATTTGATGAAGATAATTCATCACATTATTCCACCTGGCCAGTGGATTGACAGCGAATCACTGCAAGCATGGTGGCATACGACTCGCACGCTTTTTCGCACAAGACAATATCAGACGGATGTCCTGTCAATCAAATCAACAGACATTCAACCACCCCGAGGAATTATGAGTGACAACTCTCAATAAATATGGTGAAGTTGCGATATCCAATCAGGTGTAAAAGTAGGATCGATGCAGATTTGTTCAGGATAGGAAAGGCTTGTTTCTCGTGTATACATTGATAGTTGACTTTGGGAGTTCACAGCGGTTGGAAAGTTGATGCGACCGGAGTCATCCCCACCACCTGATGAATGTCAAACATGTTGCAAAGCTCATGCTTGAAGACGAAGAAGATTATAGAGAAGCTTTAGTCACCTAAGACGTTTTCTTCATCCAGCAACTTCTTTCAGTGCCACACGGTGACAACAGAATTATTTTTATCCTGGTCGGCTGTATCTTGTCACTAGCGATAAATATACAATGACTTTCATTTTTGTAAGCTAAGGCTTACGCAATCAAGATTTACGTCTACCCTACAAAGGACTGTACGGTTGTAAAACAGCCATACAACTATGGAGCTGAGTGGCAATACCCAGCATTCATTGCAAGCCTGACCTACATATTAATAGTGCATTGTTGAGATAAAATGTACCAATGTGGTGGAGCAGGAAATCACATCAGGACAATTTGAACAAGCAATAAACAACTCACGGAAAATTCCAAATCGTTCTGTAGCTTATCCAACTGATTGTGAAGTTCATTGCAATATTTGTTCAACATATCGTTAGCTCGCTTGAGTTCCATGGCTCGTTTAGATGCCTCCAGTGATTTTTCTGTTATTGTCTGCAATTCTTGATTCTATCACAAAAATGTGGATCAGTAAACATTATGAACTACTCAAAACCTTAACTTGTTCCTGCATTAATCAACCGTTAACAAAAAACGGACATGCACAACAGAAGAGCCTAACAGTTATAACACCCATGAGAATTGTGTGGTCATCGAATGCTGAGACATCTGATCATGTATCAACGACTAAACCGAAATATATACAAAATGCACGAATGCTTGGTGAAAAATCAGTATTCTAAATTTAAGAAATCTGACGGTCTGAAACACTAAGTGTCCACTAACATAAACCAGTGTATTGAGGCATTGCCTTTTTGAATGGTTCAACAAGTACAGACAGAAGGGACAAAATAGGCTACAATTTTATTCGATGTGTTTTTCGATTGTAAAAGCAACTCTTGTGAAAGAAGTTTATTATTCGTGAACACCTCATTGATTGCACGGATACAGTTCATCTCATCCAATTAAGTGACAGTGATGACTGCGGGGTTGAAAATTATGAATGACCAGTATTGACATTGACAGATTTTTTAGTGAATGAACTAATTAAGTAGGGGGATTAAATTTTGAACCGGTAACCGTCGAATAAACAGCCGAAGGCGCTATTTACTGATTCACCGATCTTAGATGTATCGTTAAATGATAACTACTCTTTCTCAATGTGTTACTCAGTGTCAATTGTTCGGTGGAATTTGAACTGCACGTGACTTATTAATGAGAGATCTTTGCGAGGTGGAAATTTTCATGGGCAGATATACTTTAGTTACTGATAAGTAGTTTGGCAGATTTTTGTTTACTTAGAAAAGATCCATTTGCGAAAAATCTGGACTTCGGCTGGATTCGAACCAGCGACAGAAACACCATGCCCAAACGCGGCAAGCGCTCTACCAGCTGAGCTACGAAGCCACGCCGGAAGCTCAGAAATTTCACATTTGGACCTAGTTACCCACCCAACCAACTGTGTCATATGGAATCCACCAAATGATCCAGATGATTGACTGCCCAAGCAAGAATTCTCGATCAGTTTACGCTGGAGACTACCAACGCCACCGATGAGCATTGACATTCAGTTACTGATAAGTAGTTTGGGCATGGTGTTTCTGTCGCTGGTTCGAATGTAGCCGAAGTCCAGATTTTTCGCAAATGGATCTCTTCTAGATATACTTTAATAAAACTGGAAATCATTCAGCGGAAGTAAGTGCACAGTGCCTTACTCCTCGAAGGGTTTATTGTGAAATGATGACGGAGAAACAAACAGAGATTTTATACGGTTCTGCCGACAGAACCTAGTTTAGAGTATCATGTATATCTGCGGGAAATCCAATAGATTGTCCATTTTGTCTTCAATCAAATTTGGTTTTCATCATGTTGTCATCAGTAAACGGACAATTTGGAATAATTTTGATCTGTGTTTTCAGACTCCCTCGTAGATCCAAATTAACTTTAACACTTAGGGCATAGATAACGTTCTTCTTCGTGATCGTGATGCAGCATTTAATCGATCAACTAGTTGAAAAAACTCGAGAGCTAACAATGATAGTGTTTGACGTTCATTGAACTAATTGATTGAGAGCATGGGCACCGCAATAAATGGTGTTATGAGTTTGAGCAGCAAACTGAAGTACGGAACCTCTTATGTTTTCGTTATTGGACAACGGGAAAACGTGGAAACTCTTCAAACATCACAACCATGTGTCCAGAATTTGGGCAAAGGATCATCAAAAGTTCAAGTTGGAAAGGTCTAAAGAGTAAACTAAAAGAAAGCAACCGAAGAAAAGAGATTGGCAGTAAAATATTTTTACTCGGCTGCATATAGGGTAGCTTGGTTGGTCCTGTATAGCAGCCAACATGGTACAGTATGGATTATATTGATAAAAATGATTTTATACGGACCATGTTTCTGCCTTGACGACCAGACATAGAAAGAAGATAAATGACTAGAAATTTCAGACTTGGCGGTATCGGTCAGGTTACAGTTAGCTAGTGTAAATATCGACTTAACAGAATCTGTTACCTCTTGTAAATTCGTTCCAAATTGAAGGGTTAGAAGACCATGGTTTTTTCAGTCACCATTCACTGATCTAGTTGACAAGAGTAGCTTTTGGCGTTACCTTTCACATCACTCGGTCATGTATGAGCGACTGTTAAAGTACACAAACCACCGCATCGCAATTATGCTTAGCTATGATTTTACCTAAAATATTCCTAACACAAAACGCCATCTAATCATGGCGAGTTTGTGTCACTTCGGTTGAGTAATATAATGGTCTTTTTTCAATTCTAAGTGATGATAAATGATTCATAATTATTTAGAACACAATCAATCCAATTCATATGTGAAAAAAGCATTCGAATAGGCTAGCCACCTTTAACACCAATTCTTGTCGTTCTACTTCACAGGTTGCAAGTTTTTCTGCAATTGCGGTCTTTTCTTCTTCGCTTGTGAGCCACAACTTGGAAAATTTTATTCGTTCTTCAGTCGCATGTGCACATTCTTCGTTTAATCGTAATATTCGATTATTCAATTCATTCACATGGTTTCGAAGACTATGCTAAAAATGGATACACAAGAAGACAGACACAAACATATTGAGCCAAATGCAGAGGCAGTGTCAATGTGTTTCAGATGGATGTCGTAAACGAAATTGTTTAGTGGTTTAAAATGGACGGTAACGTTATCGAATATAAGATATTAACTCATGACAAGTAACAATTGATATGATGGACAATCGTTCTGGCTAACATAATCTTAACATATCTTACATAATGAATATATTTTGGCAAGGAGAAATTCAACACATGCAAACGGCGGCCAATTAAATTAGAATACCTAACGAGAACATTATGCAAGCAGCTCACTGGGACACAGTGAGTAAGATCGCTCCTTATGATAGATAAGCTGATTACCAGTTATAAACACACTATCCCATGATGTTGGCGACCAAGTTGACTATTACATTACGGTCTACTGTACCAACATAATCTCATTTCTTCTTAGGTTGGTAAATGATAGTCTACTTGATAACTTCCAATCATGTTTACAAGCATACATGGGGGACTAGATTCATGTGATTTGCACTACTAAAGCCATTTCTGTCATGATGGTGGGTCGAACACCAAGGCATCCGATCAGTACAAACCTTTATATCTCCCCGGAACCTACTGTGGTTCCTCGTTTTCAATCTTCGAACACTTACGTAGAAAGCTCAACAGGGAGGTTTAACTTGTTCACTAGAAGTAATTGCCATCAATATATGTTGTACTGATGAAACAAGATTTCAGGAATCTAACGTAGCACAAAAACTTCAACCTCCATCGGCCGCCTCATAAACCGCATACAAACCACGCTTAGCTGCAAACTCTGCGGCGAAAGCCAACAGACAGGTCTGTGTTAAAGCAGCTATAAGTGCATACACAAGTAAAGCATTGCCTGACTGTAGACCCGTCAATAGTGTTGTTTACAGCTTCAGCCTTGTAGCTAGACAACACTGAATCGATCGTCGACTGTTGACTCCTAGGTGCAGAAAAGGAGGTTGTGACGACATCGAAGTTGTTGTCGCCATCCACGACTACTGCTGATGGGTTTGGCTCATTCACCGTTTGGCTTAGGAACCGTGGCATATCATGCACTTCAGCTTTAGGAGCAGCTGCACTAGTGTCACCTCTGTTTGTGTCAATCCTATTAAATGAGTCACGTTTTTCAGAGATTCAAATCGTTTCAGTTCACATCATATTAAACCACATCGACAAAACTGTTTGTTGATAAGCAGTCGAGGATATAGTAGACAAAAATTTTATTCCACTCCAATCTGATTGTTGCTTTTACACCACGATATAGTGTTCAGCTAGCCTAACTAAAATCTTCTTAATATCATCAAACTCAGTGTACTTTCACTTACAGCTCGGTTGTTTGGTTGCAAGGTGTAGGCGCCTTGATGCTGTATGTTTGAATGTAGACGTAGCTATTTTTTAGTGGTCAGGTCCTCTCCCCTTCCCTTTTTTCCTTCTCTCTTCCTATACAGGGTTTGCTTTTTCTTCTTCGTGTTGTGTGGCAGTTAAGCATCAGTGTGACCACTTATATATTGCTGTTTATGATGATGAATGATGACTTTCTACCGTGTCCTAGAAAGGGAATTAATCGGGTCATTGCTCATCATAATCCCAGGCACACAACTAGCACTAACAGTAATCTAGGACCAGTTTTTGTTGGTTTTTTTTCTCTACCATTCATAATTACGAGTGTGACATACATACTTCATGTACACCGGCCGTAACAGCAATAGTAAAATTAGAGACAAAATTCTGAGGTTACTTGAGGTTATAACTATTATGCCACTGAAGATGGAAAGACAATCACACAGCGTTAATAGAAAGTTTGTATGATGTAATCAATAATAACCCCATTGGACCGGATCATGACCGTCTATCCTACAATCGTGTTCGATTCCTGAATTGTATGCATGAAACAAACACAATCAATAATGTTGAGTCAAGCAGAAGATGTAAAATAGGCCACACATTTTTGGTACTTTTTCACAATAAGCGAGCTTTTTCTTACCAGTATCATAATCGATTACCGTCCACAATTAGAGGACATTTATATGTGGAAGGAAATCTCTTTTATATGAAAATACAGAATAAAAGGAGAAAGTCGCTACTGAATCAGATACTTACTGAACCCCCAAATATGAATGTCTCATCCGAATCATCGTTGCCGTTATTTTGAGCGCCCCCATCGTTAGACTGAATGCGTCTTCGGAGAACTAACTGTTCCGCGTAGTGGATCTGCTCGCGACTACGTGATGCCAATAACATGGCTGCTTCATCGTTCAATATTGGAGCGTTACGAATACGCGATAACTGCGAGGCTAGATGCAACAGCATAGAATGTACTGCTGGATTTGGAACCTCCGGTAGATTAAGAAAGACCCGAGTGCAGCAGTTTCCACCCAACTCATCATAGAGAAGACGCGTCATTGTTGACATTCTTGAAAAGTGACATGATAATACTCAAACTTATGTTATGAAATCGGCGGTGAATCGGAGTACAGAGAAGTAAGCGGTAACTTTATCATATTCACTTCATTCAAACAAAAATGTATGCCTAAACAAACGCCATAACAAATGGTCAGCAGAAATGATATTTGACACTACCCGTGAAAACTGCAGTGAGTGGTTTGACCCTATCTATCTTGCTGTCAGTTTATGGAATCGCAAGCATCGGAACCTGCTGTACAAACTCGAATCAGCAGTATTCTAGTGTGTTTATATGAATTTATCCTATAAAACTAACCTGAACACGGTTTAAACCGGCGAACTACATGTTAAGATCCGAAACGTTTCCCATCAAGCCACCGTTCCTATACAGTACAGAAAATTATCTTTCAAGCCTACGCGTCACAAGGTGTTTGGTGCCATCTAACATGCACAGCTACACGTGGGCCGAGCACAAACAGACATTCAAACATAAGTGGAAACAGGTGACGCAACTAGGTTCAAACGTTCCACCGCGTGATTTATAATGCAGCGTGATGACGGAGGTGAAAAATGGTGTCTTCGTGGACACCACAGTGATTGAGAGACCGGATCGTGATACGGAGTTAACGGTGCAGATGTAGCTTTGATAACCTCTAGTTGTTCAGTTCAAGCAAAGATGCTTACAGTCGGGCCGTTTTGGTTTGATAGTAAGCATGAAAGATAACCTACATAATCATGAGTTGATATGGATAATGATCAAAGCATTCAGTGTGTAGTAATTGGCGCGTGTATGTCAGTTACCGAAATTCTGATTCATCTCCTAAACCTCTTGCCATCTGTTAAAGGATTCTGATCGGACACAAGAATAACTCAGTTAGTGACTCAGCCCAGTTGAGGCTGACGAAGAACCTTAGAAGTAGCCGGTCAGTATACACAAAGGAGGTTGAGTCAGTTGCCATATCCTTAGATTCCCTGAATGCGGTCAAGGTCGTCCCCGCAATTGCAAGTTGGAAGGAAAACAAGTATTATACAGACAGTCTTAAAGGTTAAGACAGCAACTATCTACAATCCACAACAGCGAAAGAAACATTGGGTTCATAAGTTCAAATAACAGTTCAGCTGACCTTCTTTCCCGTTACCTTCTTCGAATAGCCTTGCGCGTATCTTCTAGTAGGTAAACACTTTGCCTACAGCTTTGATCGAGGTAGTCATGTTAACTATGTAATCAGTTATCAGTAATCGATTATGCTGTAATCGGATAGCATTCATTAACGCTCAGTGATCTGATGACACATCGGTTCACCAAACTCATGGAAAACCAGACTCCAGTCGAGTCTGAGATAAAGTGATTGAATTTCTACCTTCAGATAGGTTTAGGAGCATCTACATTTATCGGAACTATAATGACAGTGTTATTTTTAGATGAAAAGTCGCCCCCGATTCCGTTGCTGGTAAAGTTCTGTACAACCGTCTGTTTCGCAAAGTGGCTTCAGAAATATGTGTGAATCCCGGAAGATAGTTGAATTCACCCACTTCAGGAAGCCGATAAGCGTGGTGCTGAGCTTTTCCGGGAACTAAGCTGACCGACAGGGAGTATGCGGAGGACACTGTGTCGATTGGCTTCTCCGCAGAAGATGTGCAGACCATGCTGAATAAGATGAATCTTCAGGTCGGTTTGTGTGAAATGAACTAAGTCTCTTCAAAGTCTAAGGTACTACTTAAATATCGATGTTTTTTATATCTACCTTATTTGTCGCAAGTAGTCTGCTTGTAGCAGTGAATAGTCTCATCCAAGTGGGTAGCATCAACCTGTCAGTTTGAAATCGTGTTGTGGAAATATCAGCAAGCATAACATGAGTTCGTGTTGCGGTTGCCAGCCTACCTCAATTGGGACATCGAAAAGACGTCTGGTCGTTGTCGAAAGAAATGGTGCGTAGCGCTTGTGTGCAACATACTCTGGTCTAGGTGGTCAGCTAGGGCCCAGTATACCAATGCACCAGTACATACCATATACATCAAATATGATAGCTATCGTTGTTTATTCCACTTAGTCTATTTCAGGTGGGCTGCAGTCGTGAGCAACGCAAACGTTTATCAACACGTGTTCCCCAACACTTTGGAATTACTATCGATCGGTTGGATCATGCACACTGTATGTCTGATGAGAGTTTGTTGTACCAAACGTTATTCGTTGAGACTACAACGACAGTCTGCTGCTGGTGATAGCAAGCTTATGGTAACGCTATTATTAATTCTCAAAATGAGCCCTATTTTACCAATTTTGTCTAGCTTGCTTCGGATGAAACATTGCCGACTGATATTCTCTGTTACTGTTTTGGTGAGCACCGGCTCGAGCAGCAGCTTTCTCTACTCAGGAGCCTAGACATTCATATATGCCTGTATGTACGCATGACACAATCTTACCTCCAGCCAGTCACAAGGGAGTGACATGTACAACCTCTTATTTTGCAGCATCTGTCCGTATGGCGATTAAAATTGACCTGCACTTGACACTGGTATTCAAATAATGTCCGTCATAAATCGTCATGTTTCTTGTAGCAATACAAACATGTATCCTGGACGCCACATAATCAACAGTACGGTTCGGCGGCGTGCTTTGGAACACAGGCTTTGATTGTCAACAAGCGCACTGCTCCCAACAGATGGCCTTCATTTGCTTGTACACAACCAACCCATATCTTGCTATTCCGCATGGTTTTCGTGCGGCAGAAATGGAACCAGACTTGTTGACTGGTGCTCAAAGAAGGATACAAACCAACGGCGGAAGGCGCGGACGGAACCAGTGCGAATTTCAAACGGAAGTCACTCTTGTTGTGAAAATATACCTTTTTAATCCTTGTACTTTTTGTGTGCTGTTACGATCGACTCTACTATTTGAACTGTCGTGGTGCATAAATCACCTCCTTAACACAATATGTATAACGTAGATGAACATAGTGATGAGTAGTCAGGGGTGTGAAATCAGACAAAAATGGCGAAACCATACCTTTTATGACATGAGCTCTGAAGGTCGGAAGTTCAAACGATTTGCAAGTGATAAAAAGGTGAGCGCCATAAGATGTATGTGGGAACCGTTAAATTTCCACCTAGCAAATTGATTTTTTTTTAAAATATAAACGTTTCATAATGTGTCATGATGCTTCACCACAGACAGATGCTCATGCACCATGAAACACTGAAAACGCCCTTGCAGCCATAGCCAATACAAAGGGGCGATCTGAGATGGATTGGTTCTGTTCGCAGGATAAGGATGAACTACAAGTTACAGTTAGTTTTTATACGATATAACAATATTCCAGTCTCTGGTAAACTGCTAGAGGCGGGGTTAGCACATAGGTTCGTGACCAAACATATTTGTACCGACAAAGATAACTCCATTTCGAGTCAAGTAATAAATTTGATTCTGAGGTATTACAGTATGTCTACAATTTAATAATTTAAGACGATCCTAACCTCCGAGACAACTTACTCTCGAAGCTCACTGCTAGAGACGGAACGGTTTAACTAGTTCACCCAGTGAGATCAGCAGGGTGTGCGTTTATCCCTAACAACTCGAAGTGTTAGATTATCGAGTTACAAACCGGGTAATTTCTTATGGTGGACATCACACATCCCCCAAATTTGAGCAGTATGAAGAGGGGTTATCACAGGATTTTTTCCATTATCTGTCACGATTCTTTAAATTCGACTACTAGCAAATGTTGATGAGTAGTCGGAGACTTGGTTAACTTAAAGGTGAACATCATTCACATTTGTTTGCAGCCTTTACACTTCGGCAGACTTTCCGGTCTGTCTCTTTTAAAAAGAAATATTAAATTCGAGCTTCGCTTTTGTTAGAGCTCATCAATGGTGTATACTCTTGTTACGGCTGAGATTAGAACTCCGACTGCGCTTTGATGAGGTAACCCTGTGGTCCACTGCTTCATTTACCTCACAAGAGGCGCGACCGAATTATCACTTTTGCATACGAGTGTTTATCAAGTTGCCCAATAGTTTCGACTGGGAGCACAATAACTCTCCTGTTACCTTCAACTAATAACCCAGTGATTAGGACTTTTGGGAAAGGTCGAAATTTTCGAACTCATTAAGCTTGCTACGTTGGCTGGAAAGTCTATCTGAATCCGAATGTTGCGATCGAACGTAAGAACTACTCATTAGTAGCTCAAAATATTATTAAGGCATATTTCTCAAATTTTCTGATAGAATACAAACTGACTTTACTGACCGACTAAGGATTGCCTGCTTCAGATTACGAAAGACTTCCTATATGACACAACCGTTTGTTGTTACAACTAACTTCTTGCTTAAAACTAAAACCATGTGCACGGAACTAACAATTCAGCTCTAAGAAAAGGATATTCTGCATGTAAGCCGGATGACATAAGTAAAACAGATGAGATGTCTGTTACTGAAACAATTGTGTGACCAATTTGTTTGTAATGAACTGACAGGAGTATGTAAGATAGTCTGCGGGTATGAAATTCCATTGTTTAAAAACGGATAAAATTTTCGGAACCATTTAGCTTGAAGATACTGGCTAAATAGTTTGTATTGCTTAAACGAAGGTCTAAAACAAGAATGGCTCAATTAGGGCCCTTCCAATGGGAGATTGTCAGAAGATCTAGCCTAATTCAGACTGTCCAGCAGGTTTCAAACATTACCAAACCATTAACCTTTTTAGGGTTTACTCGTTTTTGCTGTATCTTCGAAATAATCAGCATTATGATCAGTGTATTCTTCCATAAACGATACGTCTGAGTCAAAATTTTTAACTTTAAGTGGAATAAGTGATCCGAAAAGCTAATCGCACATGATGGAATGTTAAAGCACACAGTGTTAACTAATTTCCTTGCGTCAGCCAGAATAGTTAATATCCACTGTGAAGGTAGCTCAATCCAGAGATGGCTGAACAGACCAAAAATAGAAATTAAGTCAAACAAAACAACTATTACTTAATGATGTTGACGACTATTAACACTACGTGTGCGTTACACGTGTTGAACCAGACGATAAACATTATGTAGCTCAGATTTAATGATTTTGAAGACAACTGAGTATTAGTGTTCTTAAAATCTGTAAAACAGTCACTCACCGGTATGTTTCAAAAACAAATAGCGGATGTAGAAAATATCTACCCTACAAAGGTTCCAACATTGTAAAAATGATCTCTTATTGATCCACTCTACAGAACATGCTACTGGCAAAACTAAACGAAAAACTAGGCATCCTCCATGGCACAATTATATTAATTGATACAATACAATTCCGGAAGCTGTCACTCCCAAACCGAAAGATGCCGTACTAAACATTACCTGTTTTTCTCCAACCAGTTGCAATGAAGATGTGTCAGTCGTAGTGCTAAATCACCCGCTAGCAGATTTCAGACATGATCAAAACGTCTTCAACAAAACATTGCTAGAGTATATCCACCAGGCAACTTAGCAGACATCGGATGGATAACACTGTAAGAAAAACGAATTAATGAGACACCCTTTTAATCTACAAGGTTGATTAAACTTCACATATCGCGATAATACGGACTATCAAAACAGTACCGGCTCGGATTTACGTTTCGACTTATTTTGTCCATATCCAAGGTGCAGTGATGCTGAAACCTGTCTAAAACAGGTCACTCAATTCTGTTCAACATGCAGTTTTGAATTTGCAGGCTCGTTTGATACAATGAATATTCAACATAAATATTTGTCCTAATTCGATATACAATCAATATTGAATTTCGCCATGTTGCACGATGAAAAAATCGAATAGAAATTGAGACCCCAGAAGGTAATTCTGATCGCTTATTTTTGTTATGAAATAAAAACAACATCTGGAATATTTTACGCCGTTGCAACGTGCCACTCACCACCAAAACCTTACAACGTCAGGCTCGAAACGAGAGAGACAAATTAACGCGTAATCGGTCTCAGAGTGTGATTGCTGTCGAGACGCTCCCCGAGGAGGACGGGAGGTTGTTCAAACAATACGTGCAGACAGAGGTGCAAAAGCAACTGGACAACAGGAAGAAAAAGTTGCTGTGTAGTTCGGATTCAATCAAGCCGCAAGCTGAGTTTCCAACAGAACCAGAACGGTATGTTCACAACTTTTTCTCTATAACGCCAAGCCGTATTATGTTGGAGGTGCTATCACTAGGCCCAAAATTTTGTAATCCGAAGTCTAAGTATAACTGCTTAGACACGTAAGTTCAATTTGAAAATTTACAAGCACAGCTAAGTGGACCCGTTACTTCATCAAAATTTAATGCTAAACACTGTGTCTACTCTCGTGAACGCTTGCTATACTTATTTGAATAGCAAGGTGCCAAGGTATAGCTTATTGAAACGTGAACACTTAGACGCTATAAGAGAGTTGCAATCCAACCAGAATATTGTATTCATGAAGCCTGACAAAGGTGCGGGGATAGTTTTACCTGACAAAGCTGATTACCTTATCAAAATGTCGTTGATCCTATCAGATAGCTCAAAGTTTCAGAAAATTGACAAATATAAAGATAGAACGACAGCACTAGAGAAAAGTCTATCCAAGTTACTCCGTCAAATGAAACAAGCAGACGTTATCGATGCTTCAACTTTCGAGCGTATCAGACCCACGGGAACGGTCATTCCACGTTTGTACGGTCTTCCCAAAGTTAATAAAGACAGAGTGCCATTAAGGTCGATCCTAGACGTCTACAATTCGTCGTATCATGCTCTAGCAAATTGGCTAATGCAGATAGTAGAACGGATCAAATCACGACTAACTCCTTTTAGCCTGAAGGACATCTTCAATTTTGTAGAGTCAAACGATTCAGTGAATATCGGGAATGACAATATGTTGTCCATGGATGTGACTTCTCTGTTCACTAATGTTCCATTGCAAGAAACTATTGACTATCTGTGCACCTACATCAAAAACAATCAGGTGGATGTCGGAATTACAGGGGGAAAATTGAAAGAACTATTGTTGTTTTGTACCTATAATGTTCAATTTCAATTCGATGGAGAGTTATACAGGTAGAAAGATGGAGTAGCAGTGGGTTCACCTCTAGGTCTGCTACTCACAGATATATTTATGGCCAAACTAGAGACCACTGAACTCAATCACATCGTAACTAAGTGCAAGCGCTACAAGCGCTATGTGGATGATATTTTTGTATTCTTCCAAACGAAGCTGATCCCCAGGTCATACTAGATGAGTTCAACAAAGCATATCCGAATATAAACTTCACCATCGAGCTAGATCATCACAACAGACTCTCCCTAGACGTCACGTTACTTCGTCGACCAGAGGGAACAATTCAAAGATCAATTAATAGTTTTGCCCCGTTGAAGTAAAAAATAAATCTGGTACGTTGTCTGTTAAACAGAGCACCGGCCACTCTCCAGGAAGAGGCAGGACATATTCGAGAAACTCTCACTGAAAATGGATACCCTGGAAGATTGATGGACAAAAATCTGCATTTCAGGCATCTGCATTCTAGACAGCGGAGAAAAAGCCGGTTTTCATCTGTCTCTCCTATAAAAGTGAGGTTAACGGTGAACTAATTAGCCGTGGACTTTCACACGCGGTCAAGAGTGCATACCCTGCAGCGAGACTCATCGTGTCGTTCGACACCTGCCCGGTACTGGTGCCACGCGTTAGGAATAGTTTGTCCAAGTCCTCTTCGTCTTTCTGTATTTACCCTCTCACCTGTTGTTGTCAAGCCGGTTACGTTGAGAGGACCACAATGCGACTATCGGCGAGGATTCGGGAACACCTATCGAAATGGCTCCGCAACGGTTCCAGAAACCCTATTTTTAGTGAGAGTGGCTCTCATTTACTTGACACTGGCTATCAAGTAAATCCGGATGAAGCGTTCCGAGTCATCTGCAAGGTTTGTCAATCCTGCTCGAGAGCTGTCAGAGTGCGACTGTTATCAACCACACACAACTCAGATAAGGGAATAAACAATTAAAATATACAATGCACTTTACGGTCTCAGCAGAACTTACAAGAATTGGGCAATAAATCCTAAACATCTTCAGCCGGTTGTCAATTCTAAGAACCGTGTAACCACCTTTCCTAACTGGAAGATAGTGATGACGCACGGGACACTTTATATATTTGCTTCCCTCCTTTTAATACTTGCAATACATCGTTTTCCTGTAGTAAACACGTCTCTGTTAATTCATCATCAGAAAGTGAAATGTCATTTATCTATCAACCAGTCTGCAAAATTTCCATTTTCAACGCACTGAATGAAACGACCCCAAGTCGAAGTTATCTACATACAACGTCATTTACGAATATTGATTTGGGCGCGCAGTAGCCAAACGGAAAGCCAGCTGAAAACAAAAATCAAGATGTACATATCGAAAGAGATCAAGCAGAAAACTACGTAAACGTACGAAACCAGAATTACACGCAGAAACAAGCAACCGGCATCGTCCAATGCACAACATATCCTACGTGCGACACCAATCTGACCCGCTTTCACTGTATTGTATTCAAAGTTATGCAACAAAATTTGCGCTTTGCTGAACCCGTTACTGTTAAAGCGTTAAAATCAGTGTCGTATTCCCAAAAAGAGTTTGTAAGCCTACCGCTGCCATAACAATAACAGCGACCATAAAGTTTAATATTGTAAAATTCTAACTACAATGCTGTTTCATTTTCTTGTCACTATGTGCACATAAACAGCCGTGTACGCATAAGAGAACAGGCGATAAAACACTTGGCATAAGTAGCTTGAGATCAGTTCATGGCTATTTTGTTAGAACTCACAAAGTTGTTGTAACAAACTCGGTATTATCCCCAACCAGCTGGATTTCTTTGTCCACAATAACAAATGTAGTAGAAAATGTGATTAGTACGTCAATTTTAACAACACAGCCAAAAAAGACAATGCCCGCTTTAATGTAACAATGCAAATTAGGTAAACGTAGTATTTTAACAAGTTTACTACTTGCATTTGTTTTAAACACTCTATTAGGAAAAACGAGGATATGAGACAAGCCAATTTTTCTGAACGCTTTACCGACTTTCACAATACTGTGCATTACGGGGGTAAGTCAGCAACTTCGTTAGGTCTGTTAAATTCGATAGTTAGACAATTGCGTGTGTATCTGACAAGAGATTAATAACACTCACAATGAAATCGTCGGACCATCAAAGCGGAAGTGAATGGTTACCATTCTTCATCAGATGTTTTACTGCGCCTGTTGCTTTACGTTTGGAATTTTTCTAAATTAAGCACTGTTTTAGGTTGTTACAGAAAGATAGTCAGTAGACAAATCCACAACATCCAATGTCTGTAAACTGAACCAGCAATGCAAAATAAATGTATTTATTTTGCAATATCTGTGAAAAATGTGATTCGTCAGAAAAAAGCTTCTTACAGAAGCACCTATTACGTGTACTGAACGTTTCACATTAAGTTTTAAATAATAAATAAAATTAAGCTGTCGTTGTTTTGCAAATAACTATTGTTTTACGAGCCATATTCAAAAGCCAAAGAAAGGTATGAACAAGGTAAACTGTCATCATCGCGGGCAGCAACTTATTACTGGCTTGGTTTATGATTTACTGCCATACAACCGGGAAGAAGAAGCAGGCTGCAACCAATAAAAAATAAAAGAATGAAAGGGAACCCTACTACTAAAACCAACTATGTCAATACTCAAACACTCAACCTGGAGGAGCCCTCACTTTGCAAAGAAACAACCGAGATATAGGTGGAAGTCACGCATCATCAGCAAGACAACCGTCGGTTGTAACTTGCAAACCATAGCTGAACAGTGAAGCGGTAAATGTAATGCAATTAACCGTCAAATAGTAAAAAGGAAATTAGGAGTACGTTTTACAATTACAATCCTGTTTATTGTCATGTTGTTAGTCTGGGCAGTGAAAACCAATGGAAGGTTACTTTTAAACACAGGATTGTTATTAACTGAAACTCATTCATTATCTTATTCTAGACTAGCGTTGCCTTTTTCTTAATGATTGCATAACAGTCCAGTATCAGTAATAACCCCCAAAGTTTTAAGTTAAAGTGATCGTGATCAGTTGAAGTGTTTTAGAAGTTAGATCAGATAAATACTCATGAAGAAAAACATTATATATACATATAAACATGGAGCTGTAATTAAGAGCACTAATCAGGCTGCAAGGTTGTTTATCCATAAACAATGAGAAGGAAAGTAGTTAATAAAATAGACAATATCTTGTTTTGTACCAGATTTACAGATCATAGCGTACGTGGCATCCGCGGACAAGAATCATATTGAATATTACTCCTATGAGAAATGCACAGCATCTGGGGTTTATTTGGATATAATCATGTCATCATATTATTCAGTTATCGCACTAGAAACGATATCGCCTTCCGATCCCATCGTAAACATAAACATAATGTTAAGTATTTACATTCTGAGAACTGTAGGGGTTTAAATGACCTCATTCCAAATTGCCAGGTCGCTGTTTGGTCTACTGGAAAATCATGATGAATCCATCACCATACCTTCAATGCGTTCGTCATGTTCATATTCATTAATTACCCTCTTGGACCTGCCAGGTCGTATTCAGTGTGTGACGTGGCTCGAGACAGAGAGCCCTCTTGATCCACATTTCGAAGGCTAAAGTGGACTGTAGGAATAGCCGTTTATTCAATCAACGCCCAGTACAGTCCAGTACAACGTCCATTACAACGTCTGACAGGGACGGCCAAGCACAAGTCAAGGATCACTCTCACATCAACCTATCCGTTTACCATACCCCACAAGCTCCCACTGTCACAAATGATGATTTGCAACCGTCAAAGTAATTCCTGCTGCTCTATCGGGTTTTTGATAAGTCTAAACATTTTGTTATACGGTTTCCGCTATTTTTTTTAATATCCGGTACACTGCCGTCTACATGCTATATATATATATAAGTATTGGCCTTATTCGCTCTCTGATTATATGTAACTTTTGCATCGAAAGCACTTAAACATAGAAATAAGAGATCATTGCTCACTGGATTATATGCAGTTGGTGTGCCAATAGAATGACGAATTGGAGAACAGTATAACCTACTAACGAGTGAATACGCCGCAAAACCACAATGATCAACAACAAAGCCTTGATGACAGTTGAGCTCCCAGGGAAATATCGATCCACAAGTGAGTAAAAAGATTGGAAAGCCACAGGATTTTGAAAGTCTCTATCATACACTAGGCTAACAGCGTTAAAACGAGTATTGGGAAAGAAAACTTACCAAAACTTTCTGAATTTATCCCTCTCTATTTACTTATCCTGTTGGTCAGAGTAGTATATGCATTATATGATCTATGCTAAAATGACTTTGAAGGAAACTCTGATTCAGTGTGCGGATAAACAAGGTGAATCAGAGTTTGTGCTTAACAACACTGGGTCAGTCATCTGTTTGAAAAAGTAAGACTGCGTGGATCACTGGATTCATAATACGTGTTTCCACTCAAGTCGCACAATCAAACTGTGCGTCGTTTCACAGGGACAACTAATATGACTGCCTCAGAAACCTTGCGACGTACAACAACGAGAATGCGCATGGAGTTCTTCATTAACGATGTAAGACTATTCAACACACGGGTAATAATTACTATTGTCATGGCCAGTATAAATAGCTGGGTGGTTCATAAAAACATAATGTACAGCACTTGGAAACCAGACTACGCTGCGCTGGTGAACAACTTATCCTTTATAATGGCTGTTGTGGTGGGAAGACGCATGGGAACACAGCAGTTTACTACGTATTCCAAATTATCTGGCAATACTCTGTCATTGTTTGAGCTACATACTGCTGGCATCTGTATACCTCCACAATTTAGGTCGACTACAAAACATTCAGTGTAATTTTTCAATGTTGCCATTTGTTTAAAGCTGTACCTCTTTATCCACTCAATAACACTTGAGAATGCACAGAGTACAACAAGCTTCACCACAAATATTAAACCACTCATCGACCTTTTATGTTTTGTTTGAAACAAGTAATCTTTTTGTAGGTGCATTTAGCGGACAGAAATTATGATGAAGCTGTGGGCATTGTATACACGTTAAGGCTAACCACCTCTGATAAGGCACTATTCATGGCTAGGTATGACGAAACAGCAAATCGTTTGTTGGAGGTCTGACAATCCCATCTGGCTGAAAACTTTACAAGGTGAAAACGTAGCCCGTAGCTAGTGACGTTCATGAAAATATCACCAAGTTTCGTAGGTTATTTGGACCTTGTTCACTTACAGCACGGAATTCTAGAAGAGAATCTACGTATATTAGCCTCGCACCTGATGGACATTGAGGAAAGTGGAAACAAAAGTATAAGGTGGGATAAAGGCAGTCATTGTACTACATACGTACAATACCCGTGGTCCGTTTTGACTTAGTTACGAAGTCCAAGAGATGGCGTTAAGGGATCTGGATTATTCTTTACCATCAGCACAACCAGCTAGTTTGTCGGACATAACAAATCATCATCACTGCAGTCATAAGTCTGACCAGGGAGTACTGTGGCTCAGGCCGCCGCTCACCTCAACAGTAACGTGGAAACTCTTAAAAGAAAACGTTACTGAGAAGTTAGAAACTTATTAAAAGAAGACTGAACGGAAGAACTAGAAATGTTATGGATGCAAGAACGCCTTCGAACGCTTGTTTTTCTCCAGGTGTGCTCAGTGCAACAAGTATCAACAAAATTACTCAGCTCCACTGTAATTAGCCTAGAGGGAAAGCAGAAAGACTACTAGGTTAAGAAAGCCGAAAAGTAAATGATATAAATAACCTTAGTTTTCACAGTGTTAGAATACGTGAAGAAGTTTACGTATTTTTATTTGAATTTAGTTTAAAAAGCAACTGCAGGCTGATGCACAACTTTTTCCGGACCGTTAATTCCAGCAGACTGGATATCTTCGCCCTTTTAATACGAAGTTGAAGGATGGAAAAATATATGCGCATCCAGTATTTACAGTTTCTTCTAATTCACTGCCACAGGTTAACGTCCTGACGAAACCTATGGACAGATTTATGTGTGGGTGCACCAACAACCTCAAGAAAACTGTGGCAACGGATGACATCGCCTAAAATGCACCCAAATATTTGGTTGAACAAGTAGAGATACTGACGGGTACCTCGCGTACTCAGAGGCACAACAAAACGCACGTTCACTTACCGTTCTGTTGTACTGTCCTTTTATCTTATTACCTGCTCGGTCGCACGTCGATTTCGTGTGCCGATAATATACCGCTTGTTTACTTACCGCGTTATTCCTGACTGATCGTCTCGGTTCGCTTGAACCCACAAAGCACATGATTGATCATAAAAAGGGAACCTTCTGGATTGTGCCTTAAGGATACAAACGAAACTACACAGAAGTGTACAAACAAGGTAAGACTAAAGTCGATGAGGGATGAGATCAGCAAGGCAAAGGGCATTGTGACGTGAGAAGCAAAATCCTGCTGTTAAAAATGCCGTTTGTGTTGGGATCAACGTTAAATCTTTCCCTTTATCTACCGTCTAAGTAAATGGGGAAAATATTTAACACTGTGTTAGTCGTGTGAAGAAAAGAATGGGGTGATTTCTAACGTGACTGAGTTCATAAAGCAATCAGACATTTTGCGGCACTGAATGTAGCGGTCAAAGAAAACAGCTTAAGCTTTTATTCCACCGTTCCATGAACGTCCTAAATGTATCATCACCATCATCATCATTATATACAGCAATACATCAGTGGCTCACACAGAGTCTTGACTGCCGTACAACTACGAAGAGAAAGAAAACACAAATTCTGTATTAGAAGAGAGGAGAAAAAATGGAAAGGGGAGGGAGCCTAACCATTAAAAATAACCAGGTCTATATTCAAACATACAACATTAAGGTGCCTACACTTTGCAGACAAACAACTGAACTGTAAGTGAAAGTAAGTCGTTATCAGCAAGACAGCTTCCTTACGGCTTTCACTGCCCTGCGTCATTAACTGCACTCACTCCATAGACACCCCGGCCAAACAA
Organism: Paragonimus skrjabini miyazakii; assembly: GCA_014338405.1. Classification (NCBI taxonomy): domain Eukaryota; kingdom Metazoa; phylum Platyhelminthes; class Trematoda; order Plagiorchiida; family Troglotrematidae; genus Paragonimus; species Paragonimus skrjabini miyazakii. The sequence continues at coordinate 2,219 of JTDE01000541.1, read as the reverse complement.
CGACAAAATTCACGCCGTTGAGCTCGGTTAGTCACCATCTTACCTAAGGTTTCAAGCCACCGACTCTGTGAGTCGTGAGGGCCCCAGCCGGGGAGACGAACCCGATCTTCAGTGACCAATCTCTTCGTGAACGATTTCATTTGTCTAAAACCAGGTTGTCATCTCTCCACCTCGCACCTCACGCCAATCGACTGCAGTGTCGGTGTGGCAGACGACTAGCTGGCATCCTTAGTACATGACCTAACCACCTAAGTCTGTGCGAGTGTAAGGATTGGATGAAAGAACTCTTTTAACAATCAGTGCCAAGCACCCGCTTTCTAACCTTCTCGTTGCTCACTCGCTGGTGCCACCCGATACTAGCGACTGAACACAGAAATCGGTGGTCAAATACCTGAAAACGGTTCACGTTTTCTACCCTGAGGGGCCCTGTTTTGCCACCATAAAGTAATACGGCCCTTACTGTTGTCTGATATACGCGACCCTTAAGCTTCAGAGAGACACCCCTCTGTCGCCATGGTAGAGGTTTGACAAACCAGTCTCCTGGTCCTCCGTGTTGGGGGTTGGAAGAAGGTTGTCATCTTTTCCTAAATGTATGCGGATAGATAAACTCAGCGATACTCTCAAAATGCTTAATGAACGCCAAAGAAACAGCCCAACAGTACTGTGATTAACCACCTCGATGGGTCAGCTAGATAATTTGGACAACAAACCGCACAAAGTAAGTGGAGAGTATTTTGTTTACAGATTTCATTTGTATAACGAATGATGAGACAGCAATCTAGATCATGACAACTATAAGTAATGTTAATAGTACATCAAAACGTGTTCACATGAAAATCTCCAACAACATGAGAAACGTATTTACCCATAGATTGGAACTTCGCGCCGTCCAGGAGGACCAGTAGCCAATCGATTTATAAGGTCACATAATGAACGAACACCATGGCATTTGGAGTCCAACGAGTCTCCGTTGTTCAAGCCATGCGACAAAAATTCACAGCCTGTCAAAGAGAAGAATGTCATTGCGGTTCTCCTCGAGACTAACGTTGTACTGTTATGACTCTAATTGAATACGGGTCACCACAATTACTACTAACCGAACTAAGAAACAAACGTAGGTAAAAGCCCATTGGCTCTGAGTTTGCATTTCCATTCGGCATATATGACAGCATGTAATACTTTCTCATGGATTCGTTATATTTCTTGAGGGCGGTTTGCACACTATCAAGTGGTATAGTCTGGAGACCCTGAAAAATCGATAGGCAGGAAATAGTTGAGAAAAGATAATAATCGGAGTAGGCATACATACTCTGATAACACAACCGTTTTCCAACGAGTCAATGAGTTTCAATCCGTCTGGTAGAAAGCCCTGTTCGCCAAGAAGATCGTGAATGTTTTCATCGTGGACAACAAAGGCCTGCATTTGAAGTACCGGTCCATAACGATCTGCACTACGAAAGTAACCTACGAAGCTCAACAAGACCATATGAATATACTGTTTGTCAACTGTTCCAAGATAGTCCAGATGGACAATTGGATAATTCCATGAATCTCTGGTGAATGTCCGTTCAATAAATAGTTTTGACCGGAGTTGGATTCCCCAAATGACAAAACGCACGTGTTGAACCCACTGATAAACGCAGTGACAAGCTGCTTAACGTAAGACATGAAAACATCGTGCGCACTGTATGTGTTCTCCAAAACGTCTAAAAATCTGTTTCGCTGGAATACAGTGACCAAAAATACTTACCTACAACTTGAACTTCCAACATCACTGTACAAGCAGTTTGCATTCCTATCCCATATGGCGTCGTAACTATCGCTAGAGAAATTGAATCTAGCAAAAACTTCCACATTCATTTTTCACCACATCTAACCTTGAATTTTGAAAATGTGCTTACTCTTCACCACAGGTCGATTGGTCTTCAAGCAAAAAAAACAAACGAAAAAACAATGAACTAAAAATGAATTGTATGTCTAGTTTCGCGCATGTAGTTTTTTAACGAGTGCCTACTCATAAGGCTTAACCAACGGTGAAATCATTAAACATTTTAATTGTAATATTCCAGAGTCAATCACAATAACAAAACCATGTCCAAAGTTTGCTAATCGAAACGCGGAAGATCTGTCTCGCAAAAGAAGAAAAGTCACGAGTCATCAGGAAGCGTGTATTGGACACAACACAGATACCGAAAGATTCAATTCACAACGTGTACTTG
>JTDE01000540.1:186629-227232 GCA_014338405.1 Paragonimus skrjabini miyazakii | reverse complement strand
GCGTCAGGTGTCACACAAACCAGAAGCTGGACACATTTGAGCTCATGAAATGGTGGGGATAAGTGTGTCAGTTTGTTTAAAATAACCATCCAATGAACTGGGTAGTTAGAATTGATCCGGTGGTTTAGGAACAAAAACGGAAGGATGACTTGTCTTTCATAGGATTAAGTAACCGAAGTACAGGGGACACAGGAGAGCGCAAGATCGATTGTCAGGTTTTGTGCACGGCGATTGAATCGGGCTCAACAAAGCTTATCTGATAAATGCTCTGAAAAGCGATCAATACATGGAGGTGCGTCTCGACCAGTTCAAAGTGTGGTTGAAATTTTGATACGCCAATACCACCAGGTCTCACATTTTGCATCCTAGTACAAAATGACAGCCAGGCTTAAACACAAACAAACACAGAATGAATTGTTTGCTGGATTGCCCAGAATTTTTCCTTTGCCCACACTGAAGTGAAAGTACTAATTCGCAGTCAACATAAGAAGCATCAACGCTTACTGTTTGTGTAGTGACCAGATTAGGCGGTGAATCCCACAAAAGCATGTTGCGTGTTTACCTTGACTAATATTGGACAGTAAGCAGCTATGTTAACATTTTACTCATTTTACTTCTTCCATTTGTGACCACAAAAATATCACTACTATGCGCGGCTAATAAGAAAAACGCAGGGGTTGGTTGTTTCAGTGAGCGAACGATAGGTTTGCAGCATACGAATAAGTAGTTTGTCCGAATTCATCGGATCTTAGCTTACGAGGAACCTAAATGGAGTTTAAACGGCGGTGTCCAGGGAAATGACAATCTTGTATGTCACTGATGCAAGGGGTGAGAAACTAGTTCTTCAAGATGGATCCCGTAAATAAAAGGAATCGATAAACTACTCGAAGACATGTCATCACAGAGGAACTGGAGAGGAGGATCGTTTCCAGTGTCAACAGAAAGTCCCGGGTTTTGACAGACAAGCTATCTCGATACCTCGCAAGCAGTCGACACTGGGTTCAGCGGGCGCTAAAACGCCTTCACCTTCACCCAGACAAGCTTCATTATGGAGTTTTGCTTCAAGAAATTGACTGAGAAAAGCGTTTAACGCACTGCGAACAGTTTGTAGGAAACTTGTCGGATAAACCAACGCTGAATGAAGATGACTTTTTCTCGGGATAGGTTGTGTTCTATCTTCCCGGTGGTGTCAGTACAAATCATGAAGCAAATGTATTTTAGAACGCACAACAACAAGTTCTATTGTTCACAACTTTTGTGTGGTACAGCTAATAGTCCTAAATAGATCGAGCTGATATCTGGATTTTTATGGGAAGATTGGGAAACTTTGAATCATACTCAAGGTAGTCGCATATAATTTCAACAAAGTGAAACAATTCACCAAACCTATGCTGTCCCGGATCGACAATGTATTTTTAGCATATCCTCAAGAAGAAAGCAAAAATCGTTGGTTTATTCACAATGCAGAGTGTGTATAGGTGCGTTAAAGTTGACGACCGCAGCTTTGAAGATTTACTGCAACCGTAATAGTTTATTTCATGTAAACTAGTGACAGCCCAGTTAAGGGTTTAATAAGACCGACAGCTTCATTGCTCAAAGTTGTCCTTTTTTCTTAATGTATATTCATCTATACACCGGTTGACTATCCGCTCACTCAAATTTATTGCATCAACATTGATAGTACCAAACATTACAGGGTAAATTCATGTAGATTACGTTGATACTTTTCCGTCCAATCTTTTACAGTGCTAGGGTTACAATATTCAGTCAGTAGACGTAGAAAGAAATAGTTTCAGTACCCGGGTGTTCACGAAAATTCATGATCGATAGCATTGAGAAGACAAGATCAATGTCAGGAAACATACGCGAAGGAGTAGAAACTCAATATTGAGAGTCATGTTTGATCCAGGTACCTCAGCTCTGTTGGACCAACTTTTAAGCAACAGTGCATATGCATTTCAGTCAGAAAGCTTGTCTTCCTTGTGATCAATTCCTGTAAATATTTCCAGAATTGAACCATTGGTTACGATCTGCTCGAAACGCACTTCTGACAGAATAATTATTCTTTATGGAACTACTTTTGTAGACTGTTTACTTTTGTAAATGTCATTAACCTTTGGGCAAACTTATAAGTAGAAAACACGTAACTTTCTGTGTATATATCAGTTCCATCACCCAACCACAGATACACAAATAATCCAGGGTTTTTCTCCCGTTGAACCCTATCCACAACTGCGTAGACTTGGAGGATTCACTTCTAATTATGCCTATCAGCGGACGTGTGAATAGGAGTTGACAAGCCCTCTGATTCCAGACATGATACATTGGGTGGTGCGCACTCATGCTTCGTTTGTTCTATTGGCAGGGTACGACCTCAGAAGGTTTGCAGCATTCACTGGAACAGATTGTCAGGCTTAATTAACTTCCTTGATTGCTGATCGGAAGGACGATAAAGCCCATTCAATCAGGCAGCCAGTCAGTCAGGCAGTCGATCGGCCGGCCAGTCGGTTGAGCAGAGCGCGAGAAGCTCTTTTCTCATTCATTCAATTAATGGATTAATGTTGAGACGATTAGGTGACTGGGTGTGTGTTTGTTTGCGTGTGCGAGAAGGCATGACCAAACCTGTCTGTCATAGAGACCTCGGTTGAGTCGGACACAAGCAAACGTACACGTACGCGCGTCACTGACACACGGTTCGCGTAAGTTTATTGGGTGCAATCATCCTGCAGTCTGAAGGTAGTTGCTGAAACGAAGACCGCTTAATTACAGAAAGCGAAGAAAAGACAGCAGCGTGAAGCACTAGCAATCTAGTAGGAAGACAATTAGCCTGCTGAGAACGATCTGTCAACGCTGGGTTCTCATTTCGCAGACATAGATTGGGCAGATTGAATGGAATCATTAAGGACTTCTTTTTCACAAGATCATTCGTTTTCGCATCTACAAATGCGTTGGAAATTGAGAAGTGCGTGTACGTGCTAGCGTAAACACTCGCGTGCGCGCAAAGATGGAATTACGCTAGTGACTATATCACCGGACAATATAAACGAAAGTTTGTTAGTGGGAAACCAAAGCGACGGCATTTCCTCTGTTGCGACTTACATTTCACTATGCAGAACGGGAAACGCTATCATTTTTCTTAACTCCTTTAGAACCGTTCTTTCCTTCTTGCTAAAAATACTACAGGTGCCATAGTTTCGGAAAGCATTTTGCTAGTCAACGAAGTGGAAACCTGTTGATATCCTCGTTCCTAATGATTACCCGCTTAGAAGCGGGCATGCCATCAGGTTGGATTTCATCTTTGTTCTAAGCCATGAAGTGGCGTTTAGGCGCAGTTTCCTTCAGCGGTTACATCGCTCCCTTATAATATTTTTCCAACTTCTTAGTGAATACGTAACTAAGTTATGACTTGTTTCACACTCTGTTATTGCAGATGTACACAGTACACCTCGGATTGCCAGTTTGTACTGATTACGTCCGCAGGGGCTCAAAATGGTGTACGTAAAGCTTCTTGATGTCTGCCGTTGGAAACAGTGCCGGTTTAAGGCTGATGTGTTTCTACTCAATAATTTGTTTATGTATACTCTTCCTCTAGAGGTTCACATGAACTCAGTGGTGTCTTGTTAATCGATCCATCACAGTTCTTTATTACTTTAAAATACCATACAGCTTGTGGTAAAGTTTCCGATTGCGGATTTTCCATATACGTTCATTCACTACACACCGTAGTTAATCACATCGTTATCAGTTATCTGATTCAACAACTGTAAGAACGTCTGTATTTAGTCGTCGGTTTTCCCTTAGTTGTCCCACTATCTTCATAGCCACCAGATAGTCATGAACAAACGAGAATAATCTACATTCATGTTAAAGAGCTGATTACAATCCTGGTTTTCAAAAATATTGTTTTTAATCTCAGAGTAAATCGGCGGTTATTGATAAATTCCCATGTTGACAACGTTTCACTTGTGGTAGATAATTCCCGTCGGACTAGATGAAGTAATGATTAATTTAAAGCCAGTTGAGGCAGACTAGACGTGAACTTAACCGAACGAATCTGAAGATGAGATCGAGAGTTCTGTGTGCAAATACGGTTGTCAATAGCAAGCATAATTCGTTGAACCAGAGATCAGAAGTATGAGATTAACAAGACGGAAATAAAATTAGTCTAACTGATGTTATGATCCAAGAACGCGGATGGCACAAGGGTCCTTTATTCAGGAAAGCAACACATGATTTAAGCGCTTAAACAGGACAACAAACATAAACACTCACTTGCATACGGTACTCGGCCTAGACCATCTCGGTTGCTACAGGCGTCAATGCTCAGTTCGTTTACATAGCAAGGACTACTTTGTGCGATGCTGCACTCCGATGTTCCGTCTTGTGTTTTTCCCGCGGTTATTTCGATGTTAAAATGCATGCTGTGATCCCACTACTGAATAACAGTGGTGCGAGTAGTATATTACCATCGCTCATCCTCACCACACTAGTGGGACAAGTTAATCACAGATCCATTTGCGTTTGAGAGAGGTGGAAGGAAGAATAACAGTCTTTATCCACTAAAAACCTTAGTTCAGCCAAACACTCTGACAATCAGATATATTACAGCTATCATTGTAACAAGCTTGACACCACTGATATTCAGAATAATCTTAGCCAATTTTCTTGTTTAATTACAAGCCATAGCTTCACAAGGCTGTTCAACTGCTACTCGAGCATAAGAAGAATAAAACCCAATGTGTTCGCTTTTAATGTGCAAGGAGCATGCAGTTGGTACTTTGTATCTTAAAAGTGTGGCACGCTTTATATAGTACAGTAATAGTACACCGGATTCATCGCCATACTATTGATGTTTACAACAAAATTAAATATTTTCTGTCGAACACACGCTACCATATAGTGAACCAATTACACAAGGATCTCAGTTAAGTAGTATAATTAGTAAACTCATTCACATACATGCATTCTGTTCGATTATATTAGAGACCTATTTATAACTCCTAAATATGGGACAGTTTGTTAGCACTGTGTATTAATAACTCTTCACTTCTGTCATCATGGCTTCTATGGGCAAGGTGAACCGGATACAAATCTGGAGATAGTTAAGACAGGCATAAGCCTGTGAATGTCATCGGTTAAGGACCGAAACGTAAGGCCAGATTTACGCTCGTGTTACCAAATGCATTTACTTTAGAACGTGTTAAAAGCGACACAGAAAAGAAACAGATCCAGGCAGTTAAGTAACTTTGTCAGTGAGTCCGTTGAGAATAAACATAACAAACAAGCTTGTTTTTGGTGCTTAAACAACGGGCTAACTACAACACATTTTTTATGGAAAATTCAAACGGGAAAGCAGTAACCACCAACAATGCAATGACAAAAACACCCAGATGTATAAAGCGAACTGGAGTGATTAATTAAGCTACCTTTGGAAGGCCAGTAAGCACTGTAATCTCTAAGCCTTATGTGTTACAAAGGGTTTATAAAAAAGTACTGCTTCGACCGTTTGTAGATATGTCTAATTCGCTGTTTCATGTAATACCACAATGGCCATTTCGATAGAACCAGTTAAGGAATAACTAGCAAATCGAAGGTTTACAGATTTTTTAAACTTGTGGAGACGTTAAAGCAACCGAAAACGGCAGGAATGCTTTCTTTTTTTGTCACATATCTTCACAAATGTCCTACCAAATAAAACAGTTGAGTTTCTTGACCGGTATATTGACAGCAAGGGAAACACAATGGGGATAGCAGTAGTTGAGCTGAAACAGCTATTATATTGCTGAACATGCAGCGTTCAGGTTAGTCTATCCGGGAAAGTAATAACGCCAAGAAACAGAGTAGCATTTAGGCCACCATTAGTTTCTTTACTAGCAAATATATATTTTTTCAAGATTATTCTTAGCCGACCGCATACGGTCATTTTCTTTTCAAAAGCGTAATACAAACGATACTGTTCACATGGCAGATGAATCTGAATGCAACATTGAAACACTGATGTACTTCAGCTCTGCCCAAAGAAATATCCGCTCTGCCCTAGAACTCGAATCATCCACAGTTCTAGCGTTTTTAGACTTGTTCATGTCATGTCGTAAAGATGACACAATATAACGTGAAGTTTATAGGAAAACTACCTGGTTAGGGCAGTATATCGACTTTAATGGCTTTACACTGTTAACAAAAAGAGGAACCTGGACGGGTTTTATTGAAGTATGCTGCGGGAATATACTCGAATTTCACTATAGAAGAAAAAACTCAGCTTTTATTCAATATTATTTGAAAATGACTATTCGGAGCAATCTATTTGTAAGCATATGCTCATGAGCACAAATGTAGACATACCGCAAACTGCAGACAAAACTTATTTATATTTTGTCACCGTTCAATGACGATAGCTCTGCTGAAAACGTAACCAAGAGATCTAACGTAGCAATAAAACAAAAAACTTATTTCACAGATTATTTACATGTTCAGCTTACTTTCATACCAGTTGTATGTCCTCTACTGAAAAATATATTAAATGTACATGCTGCTTCTTTTTGTTCAGCGTTTAGTTTATTCCTGTGGAACAAGGTACATGAGCAGCACAACGAAGCGACTATCAGAACACATTTGGGCGCATCATCCGGTACGGCTAGCTAGAGGATCGATAAAGACTTGTTCATCTGCGGTTGCTGCATGTTTGGTCAAACCAGACCACCCGATTAGCCCGACCAACTCGTTTAAGCCAATCTATAGAGTCTGTAGAATGTGGTCGATGTGGGTCAGAATCGTTTACTGGCAGTTGCTGAGACCATTACAATCCACATATGCTTACTTCCATTATGTGTACAAAAACATCAAGGAAACACACTGAATCTCTCTTGTCCATTTTTCCATACCTCGGATCTGTTACATGGGCGTACTGAGTTCTTCATATAGGTTTGCAACCAATGTAACTAATGTTCCATAAATAGACCTCAAGGGTTGGATTAAGTTGACATTAATTATTACCCACGGATGCACCACCTTTGGGGAACCCATACAAATGTGTTGTATTTAGCTTGGCGATGAAGCGCTAAAAACAAGCTAGTTTACTACATGTTTTTTCTCATGACAACCTGCCATATCCACAGTACTCAAGATAGCGAGCACCGGTTACTGGTCCGCTGGACAGGTTAATTCATTCAGTTATCAATGCAAGTCAAATTGATTAAACTACTGCAGGCTGCTCTAGATGTCACAGTTGTTGATTCTATTCGCTGTGAATGTTATTTCCGAATTTCGATGGCCTCTGTGGTTCACCGTTCTTTGACAGTTTCCACACGCATACAGTCTATCGTAATCTTCAACTGGAGTATATTACTCGCATATGCATTTGTAAAACTGATCTGTGACTTATCTTCTTCTTGCATGTTTAATAGCTAACGTCCAGTCCGTCTTAATTTTATTCAGTTACGAAGCTTGTTCACCTGGCCAAAAGAATCTTTCATGTTCAAAGTTGGGGGTTATCAATGAACAAATTAACATGCACTTTAAAAGCCACTAGTCCTTCACCGTCACGTGCGATTTTTAGTGAATTTCCACGTGACAGTGGATTGTGTGAGTAACCAGTGTAGTGAGGGGAAGCGATCGTGTTATACTACTCACACCACAGCTATTCAGTAGTGGGACCAGAGGATAAATTTTGACGTTGAGGTGGATACAGGAAAAATAGGAGAATAAACATCGAGGTTCAGCATCGCTTGAAATGGTTCTTGGTACGTACAGGAACGCAAAGGAACTGAGCCTTGGCGTCTGTAACAACCGTGACGGTCTGGACCTAGTACCGTACGCAGATTAGTGTTTTTGTTTTTTATCATGCTGAAACGCATAACACATGTGTTGCTTTCTTGAGCAAACAACATTTGCGCCATCCGTGTTCTTGGCTCACAACACTGAGTCCAGACGTGAAATTTCTGAGCTTCCGGCACGGCCTCGTCGCTCAGCTGTTGGAACACTTGGATGGATCATCTTTTTCTGCCGCTGGTTCAAATCCAGCAGGAGTCCGGATTTTTTGCAATTAGTTCTATTTCAAATTAACAAGTTTACCAAACTGATTATTAGTAATATAATTGACTGTATCTTGACTTTACATGAATTTACTCGGAAAATAGTAGCAAGAACGCCATTTCTGGCAGCTGACACAACTTTAAGTATTTGGTACTGTCATCGTTAATGTGTATTATGGAAGAGAGCTCATCCATGTCCTGTCTCTCAAGGTGCATGATAAGAAAACATTGTAATCGGACGATTGTTTTAACAATCAGCCGCTGAAATTCTATTTATCCTTACTCATGTAAACCTATACATTCCACGCCGAAAGTGAAAACGTAATGTAAGCAGCTCCTCAGTTCTTATCTTTTTCATTCATACATTTTTTTACTATAGTTGCCTCACGGCATTTTGATACTGCAAGTTGAAATTTAACGAAGAACCTGTAAAGTGTTTTGATCAGAACTTCGTCGTAGCTTTCAGATACTTTTAATGATCTTCATATTATGAATCTTATACAATTTCGCTTGTATCGATATTGTTTTCCTAGATTCTGTGTCAGTTCAAGGTGACTCGTTGGGGGGTTTCTGATAGTGACGTACGTCCTAATATTGGCTGAAAATAAGCAGAGGTAAGAAATGAAAAGTTTACTTTAACGTCTCAAACTTATCTGACGGTCGACTATGACAAGCATTTTGACCGCATCCAGTCAGGCAGCGCTAGCTTATTCACTGTTGAGACGTGCATCTGTTTGCCAAAGTGAATTTGTATTTTGTGTCTGATCTAAATTGTCCAGTTTATCACCTCACTGTGTTTCAGTTAGTATGGTTTACGTGAGTCTACTGAAACGATTTGATTTCTGCAAATCTTTGCAAATTTTTGAACTCTGCTATGATGTCTCCATTTCCATTTTCTTTTCCAAAATACTAGTGGTATATTTTCGATTTGTATCGTATGTCAAATACACGTCAATACCGGACTAACTCTCCTTCATCGAATGACCTAGAAATAGCAAGGGGCAGTGCGAGGGTGTTGTGGTGACAACTTAAAGAGAAAAACGTAAGGGAATGACGCATCCATCGACGTTATGCCTATCAACAGCAGGTACACATTTACAGAAGGTATCTTACAATAAGATCAGAAACACAGAAGTGTTCCCATCAGGTTGATTCACCTTCCCCCGATGGTCAATTTTGGTGTACACCGAGTGACTTGCATGTAACGGATTCCTACACCAAGGGGAGTGACATGCCTCTGTTACGTTAATGTCGTCCACATGCAGCATGATTAAAAGCACGAGAGTGCTTCAAGCTTACTTGTTACCGTAGGCCATGATCGCACAGACAGTAAGCCTGTTATTGAGTGTTGGCTCCCTATTCGAAAAACACGCGGATATCTTCGGATGAGGTCACTTTAACGAAGGGTGATCTGTTGGTCATGCTTCCCATCCAACAAACAAGAAAATGAGACTGCTAAGAGAAAGCAAAGTTGCAGGAGCTATAGAAAGAAGTAATTGTTTTCTGATTCATCACTCAGCCTGCTATCCATACTGCGACTGACATATTCCATACTTTTTATAGTTTCAGTTGTCGCGCTGTCATTTTCACGGGTCTTGATGTAAGCATAAGTTGTTTCAAGAGAGTTTTCAGAGTGTCAACAGCGAACGGGGTCACAAGACCAATGTGTGCGTAGATGGATTCGCTGACGTAGGCAACGATTTCATGAGGCAACGGTGTTGACAACTGCGTCATCGACTTCACATTACGCACGACCGAATTATCATATCTGCTGGTGAGCAATGTATGGGTTGTCCGATCATCTCGATTGGAGAGACAGTTAATGTCTGCTAACTCCAATCGATAGCCCCGCAGTTAGGACTTCCCTTTCGAAAATGACCGACTAGGAAGTCTATGGAAATGCGACAGCTGCAATCGATTGTGAGTGGTATTCAATCTATCGGCCTGATTTTGTGCCTATGTTTTGAACACTGTGTGATTAACAGGCAATTAATCAACAAGGTTCAGTCTGACATTTTGTACACGTCATTATTTTGTTCACAGTACCTACTGAAACATTGTACTAACCACCAGCTGCAGTTTGTTTAAGCATTTCTCGAAATGTTGCCTTTACTGTTCTGTTCCTTGTAAGCTTTTATGAACATTTTCACGCGCCTAACAAAACGCACAAGATGTCTCTGTAGAAAATGACATTGAACTTAGTCATTTGGACCTAAAAGGCTACGAATATTATATCACCGGATATTTAATATCTTAATGCAAAATAAAAAACAACAACAAAGTCATTCATCCAAATCGTTCAATATTTCCATATAAAACGATTAAATTTGCTTTAACATTCTGTGGTACAAAAATGGTATCACAAAACACTGCCTCTTCAGTTAACTACTTCAGGCAATTCAGCCTCCATTCACGTCGAGATAGCATATCATAAGCATCATTCGTGCATTAGTTGCTTCCCTCGCTACCTGATTACACTCCAAACAGGCTGGACTAGATTAAGTACTAAAAAATTTGATGCCATTTGTGAGAGATTCATATCCAAGCGCCCTGGACCTTCGCAGAAGATTTCAAGGTCGTCGCCTCACTAATTAACGATCCATTGGGCTATTTGCATAGTCCACAACCCGGCCTGATAAATTGATTCAGTATAAGACAATAATTCAATAGAATATGTTCTAATACAGTGCCTGCATTGCTTCTTCAACTATCACCGACAATTGCATAATTACGCTTCGGTAACTTGAAATGAAAAGAATGGTAACATTTCAGTTGAACATCATTGACGTTTGATCGCAGCTTTCGTATTCAGATAGAATTTCCGGCTAGCTTCTTTCGAAGAGAAGCATTACACTGGAGTTTCGCTCACATAAGAGCTTTCCATGACTGGGGTTAGAACTCTGGCCACGCGTTTATCAGGTAACCGCGTTGATCACTCTGCCATTTACCTCACTGTAGGCAAGACCGAATGATCATACATGGGCGCTCAACCACTTTTGCTCGTGAGTAATGAATACTAAACATGACTACTCATCAGCAATCCAGAATAATAGGTGTTTGCGATGTCAGTTATCAGGAAACTGAATGACAGAACTTGTAGAAAGTCAAATGCAATCAACTCGTCATCGATATAATGGGAAATGCCATGAGAAAGTTTGCCGAATTAAAAGAAAAATGTGATTTTACAGCAAACACATCTGCCTTCAGTGTGAAACATACACATCAAGAGCTAGTGCATCATAATTTAGTTACCGGCACTGAAATGTTTACATTATTTTCATTTATGTTGAAGTGAACAAAATGACCATCTTTCATAGTGTTAAGCAGTGATTGTTCTATGGTTAATCAGCATAATGTATGCTTTTAATGTTGTCGACTATGGTTAAACAGAACAAGTGACATATTTTGTACCTTCTAACTTCGAAAAAGTATAGGTCCAAGCATACAAAATTGTCCATTCTAAATCATAACAAACCCTGTGATTAAAGATGTAGTGCATCTGGTTTATCACAAGCAGATTGTTTTGTACTCCCATAAAGAGAAACTGATACCCCAGTCATTGCTAGATTGTCGAACAATTTTGATAAAACTATTCACAATGCGTTAAACACTTATCACATTCATCTTCTCGATGTACAACTACGTGAGGAGGCTAGTATGAGTGAAAGTCAGGCTAATTTAACACCTGCGGAACTGAGCGTTGATGGATTACGATTTTCTGGGATAACTGGCTTACCGAAACCTGGAGATCTCTGATGACAATGGAGGCAACAGTTCTGACCGGTACCTCAGTGACAACATACTTGCTAATTGTTCATCAACCCTTCTTCTTTAGGGAACCTATTCTAAAGAACCGATCCTTTACCCTTTGCATTAACAACGTTCAAGGTCTACTTCTGTTAGGATGGCTCTCTTTGAACTTCATGTACGTTTTTGTTAAGTTGCGATTCGACAAATTCAGACAGACCGATCCAGTCTCATCAATATTTTGGAAGTCCGTTGTTCAGTAGTTCAAACAACTTATTCCTGCTGCTTTCTTATTGGCAGCTCACAGTATTGAAGTTGTTCCGCTACTCGATTAGCGAGGTACCATGAGAACCTGTCGGTACATTTACGTACTGATCAAAATTAGTTAGGGTAAAGATGATACAAGCTTTCTGTGGGAATATGCTGTGTTGCCAGCTTACCTCATCAATAATACACACAATCGGAATTGATGCTTCTCTAGATGGTTGAGAATGAGCACTTTTAGTTCAGTAAAGGCGAGTCCAAGGCTCGGAGCACTCGAGTGAATCGTTCAGTATGTGTATGCACTTGGTTATAGCTTTCAGTTACACCAGCGCACCCAGTGTGAACGCTGATGAAGCTGGTGTGACGTAAAGTTTCTACGAGGCGCACTAAGTTATGTAAATCGTCTGATCATCTAATTATCAACCTGGTGACGACTCGTACATCCTACTGGTAATGTGTTTCACTTTAATGAACGTATCGAAGATGAAGGGAGACGTCTGCCGAAGTATGTCCACAATGGGACTAGGACTTAAAAATAGGCTTAAATGATCAGTCATTGACATATGCCTTCACTGAACAAACCAACAGAGTGGACAATGCGGGTAAAGCCTAAATCAATTGCAACGAGTGGTTAGTTCGGTTCCTTAGCAGATACCGGGGACAAAATAACGACGTCTACCAAACTGTCACACTGAATCATATTGGCTGGAGGTCCGACATTTACACACAAACGAAAGCCGGTGTATATACCAGTTCAAACATGTAGAAACTGTGTTTTATCAGCTTGTTAGATAAACATGATAAAAAACCAGTTTTACCAAGTCACATAAATAGAATCAAGATGATCAGGGAAGTGGCAGGCAGGAGGGCAGCAGTTGTGAGGGAAGGTGCATCTTTCAACTTTCGATTGTGAACTCTTATGCTGTCAGTTTAAAAAACACTAAAGTGTTGGAGACATACGGTGTGTGAAAGACAACCGGCTAATTCTCTGAAATTGTCAAGTGATAAAACACTAAAATGTCTAATTATTCGTCATCGCACTTTTTATATTTTGCAATTTAGTTGAAACATGAAAGATGGACTGGGAGTTACAACAGACTGGACGGATCACATTTTACTAATTAGACTGACGCACATATTTATACACAAACCTAATCATGATAAAATGTAGCCTTGCATCGTGTTTGCTTGGTGATCTAAACTGCCAAAGAAGAAATAGCATCGATTTGAAGGTTCTTACTTGTTCGTAATCTATTGGGATTTGTGGATCAAGATAACTTTACCCCCATTTCGGATATAATAAAGTCACCTAGGGTGTTCATTATATAATGGTTTTTCACGGGGCAGAAACGTCCAGGTGCTTCAGATACTGTCTCCGCCGGGTTGACTCATTAGGTTCGGATGGCCTAAGACCAAGGGTGTATTCCTGTGTTTGTTTGTGACGTAAAATGTGAACAAATAGATTTTATCAGGTTATTATAATTTATACAGAGAACGCATTTTAAAATTCATCATTGTGACTTGACATCCTGAAGTCTGGTTAACGCCATACCGGTTTCCCAGTGTACATGCCGTGTGTGTAGCTTACTATCTTTTGAACTCCTGGTTGTTTGCTTTTACCGCCGTTTCAAGTTCATGCTACGGCTCTGGACCTTCAGCTCTGTTCTATCTCTCGGCACCTTTATTTTGTTACCTTGTGTGATAATTTGAGTCGAAGTTATTGTGGATGACAATCTCGTTCTTAGTGAGTTACGTCCCATAATTGTTTGTTGACGCTGTTGTGGATCACTGCCTTGGTGTAAACACCGGTCTCAGATGGAAGTGAAAGCCACTCATGGGGCGGAAATTTCTCAGTCATTCGGAGCACTTTAAAGTCTAACTCGAGGCTGTGTAAATGAAGCTTGAAAATTTGAAGTTAAGACTTATTATTTTATCCCTATTTTTACATCATTTTGCTGACAAATGATGTGTTCGTTTGATATGTGCATCCGCGTGTGAGCTACTAAGTCAACTTCAGTATTTAGTTTTTGTAAATCATTTTTTACTGCAATCACCAAGTAAACGGTTATCGGTTTGTTTGTAGACAAGCTGAAGTGATAACGGTTAACATGAAAATGACTCTAATATTTACTTTCTTCAAATGAACAAAAGTCAACTAACTCAGCTTGAGATAAGAGATAAAGATGTGAACTATAGTTCAGCTTTTAAAAAAATTAAATACTTCACTTTAATGATTGAAACGAGAAATATATTCAAATTTATTTGTCCACTTCAATTTGAGCTCTTGTTATGTCTTTCCTTCTGTTCGACGTCTCTGCATACAAAAATAAGAAATGGGTTAATTGAAAGATACTATGTTCAAAGTGGACCAGCTTAAATGAATTGTGTGAATGTTAAGATATGTTCGATACTGAATTCTGTCCATGTTATGACAACAAAAATGAACAAATTTGTGTGCATTCCTGTGCTGTGCGTTATAGATCCTGCAGATGTAGCGTATTGGATGGAAATACGAAATTTAGCCTATCTGACAGACGCCAACTGATTAGTAAGATGGAGTTAACAATGACTAGACTATGTGAGCAGAATGTTTAAGAACGAAACTCCTAAGTGACCTAGCCGAAAGTTCCACCTGATTGGGAAAATGTGATTAAATGTAGGTATTGTTTGCTATTAAACTAGTCAATTTTTCAACTACTTCGTAGTTACGCAAAACGATTACTACATGCCTCCACAGTAGCCTTTACAAGCTATCGACAGATAAGCTGCCTGTATATCTGATATCGTTTCACCCAACTGCTTGACAGTTATATTGAAATGACTCAAGGTTCACCCACATGATAATTGGCAACTTTGAAATTTTCGAATTCTTCTGATGTATTAACACTGAAAACTTGCTACTCTGTCACTGCCACTCGAAGAACATCTGGGTGGTAACCGGTAGTTTTCAGGAATTGTGAACATCACACAGCTGCCCGGTAATGATGGAAAGATGATTCGCTTTGTCTCGTTGCTGCAATCGCACATACGTTTGGAATATCTTTCACTAGATGTCACTGCATTAATTCATTTTGTGTAGCAGGCAATGGTTGTGTGATTCAGATGTAGAGTTTGAAAACCGATGAAGATTAGAACATGCTCATTCGCGACAGGTACTAAGGCTCACTGTTTGTCTAAGTTGTGCTTCCGAAAAACAGGTTTTAACTTCACTCCTAATCTACAGAATCAAGATTTACGAGAAGTTGAATAAATGAAGGAACTGAGATAACTGTCAGACAATTTGTTTTCCATATCGACTTGAGTAACACAGAGAGACCACAAATTTCGCGAGATGAACTTTTTTCGTATAATCTTTTCAGTCACAAAATGTAAATTTTGAAAGTGAATAAAAAAACAGTTGTAAAATATTTGCTGCGAAAGTGAAGTGAGCTGACCGGGTTGATGGTGTTAGAAGGCGTGTCTGCTAACGAAACAATTAAAGCAAATTGCCTAAAAGCGTCAGATTGAGGGTCGGGGATGTCTTCTTCGTGACTGCAAACCTATAGGTAAAACCATACGTCATCCGCTTGAAGTGATGCTGGAATAATTCCGTTCGCACTGTCTAATATAAATTAAGTATCGGGTAAGTGGTTCTGTATCACTCCAATTAGCCAATCAGATTGTGACTGTGAGATCAAATTGTATTTTTTTTCTGGTTGTTGACACCCCTAAAATCTGAACCGTTCTAACGTCTAGACTACCATCTATGATCGCGACATATGATTCGCTGTCTGTCCGGATTGTTTGTTATAGTAATGACCTACCGTATATTTTCAGTCTATGTGGTTTAATTTTTACTGTTTCCCAATAATCACCGATGTTTACGTCTTTTCACTTTCGGGTTGGAAACTAAGCTGTACGATCGAGTGCGTAACTATAACGGGGGCACTGTAATAAATGGATGTAGCATCAAAAATTGAATGAACAGGAAGTGCTCAAAGAGAAAGTGAATGGTCACTCAATTTTATTCAGATGAGTTTACGCTGCTGTCAACGTGTTGAAATGGTGTACACGGAAGAACCCCAAGTCACCAGAAATGACTACTGGTCTTCAGAATCTACCGTCAAATAAGTAATTGAAATGCGCCTAACTGGGAAAACAGAAGTTTGCGGTTTGAAGATACATGTTTTAATATTCGCACTTTCATCTTAGTGAGCTTGACTCTTTATAAGCGGATCAAAGATGAACATTCTCATGAGAAATCGTAGCGAAGAGCGTAGCACATAAACTGTTTTAGCAGACACAATTGTTACCACCTTTGGTATTGTTGTGAACTATCGTACAAAAAATACTTCGATTAGCTTGATATCACACGATTGGCTCATGGATTACTTATAGAGCGTGCAATTCGTGTTATAATCTATTTTTGAGAGGTACTTTGGATAACTTGCGTTCGTCTGCCATCAATTAGTCGCAGCTCGTCATCGATTCATTTTCTAGTGGGTCCGGTTGAAGTTGAAGCGCTCAGTTGCGGGCCGTTCGCTGTTTGACACAGCTGGCAAGCTGCACATTTAGTATCTAGCCACCCAAAAATCGATAGTTCATGTGTTTGAGACAAGTTTTGCAAACCCACTCAGTAGAAATAATGGCAAACCAAGTCACGCCGAGTAGAACTGTCTTCGAGATACTCTGATATGTGACTAGTACACGTTTAGTAAATTACGTCGTGGTCAGGATGTAGCTGATCACAATGGAGGCGGAGAATACAGCTTGTTTATTGCTGATAATTGACTTTTCGGTTAGTATTTAATTTTTGCGTAACTTTTCTGGCAAATGATGACAAACAGTCGACCTGGTTCCCTTCAGCGAAACTCTACTTTTCTGAGCATTCGAGAGTATGCACCTCTTTAGCCACATCGTAAGGTTCGATGTCGAGAAGTAAATGATGAGTTTAGTAACCACTTTCGTATATTGAAAATCGTCGCCTGCATGACGGAACCTTATGTACACTTTTGTCCTTCAAGGAAGAAAAATATTCATTTTTACTGTTCTCCGATTAGATTTACTTTGTGATATTTTTCATAGGCTACCCCTCCGAAACTTACGCAAAAAATAAAGGTAATCTAACTGGCCACTTATTTAGATTTATACACAACAAAAAGAGAGAATCGATGTGACTGTCAATCACCAGACCTGATAACACAACCTTGGACAAAGTAGTATGAATCGTATGGCAAAGCGAACTAGCAAACAATGGAACGCAACCAATAAAATTCGAAATTTTGTCTGTGAAAACACGTATATTAAGAAAGTTGATGGGCGTAGTTAGACACAGATTCCTTGGTTATAAGAGGATAAGGTATGTCGGTAAGTTGTCTACCTGCACGGATTGACTCAGGCACCGTGTACTATTTTCGTAAGAAAATACCCCATTGGAACCGCAATAGAAACTGTATGTTCTTCTCAATAACCGCCTTGAACAAACCGCCACTTTTCCAAATTTCTCAGGATAGTTACGCGGGAGGAATATGAATATACACTTTTGGACAAAACAACTGTATACGGTTGTATCTTAAGGTCATTTCATACAGTCCTCATCTACTCACCTGCAGACAAAATAGGCAGTCACGTTCAGTGAGCATCGACTAGTCGCCAACGACATTGCACTTTTATGTAAATACACTCGCTTCTCGATTGTTTGGGTGACTTTTGCTGCGTGCCATTGAGTTCTTGATGGATAAGATTTCATGCTAGGTCACCTCAACCGTCACGGCTATTTATGTTGACATCCAGAAAGAACCACTCACTCCTTATAGTTGACCAGATAGCAACTCATCCATAGTCGTCATAACATCATAATTTCGGAACGTCCATTCAATCCTGATTAGTCGGTCCACTTTTCACATTCTCATCAACAGCCAACTGTCGATATCGAATGATCAGCATGCCGGGTACGATGAGGCATGCCGAACTGAATGGGATAGTAACCGGATAAATGAGTGATAGTTAGCAAAGATCACGCAGTCTGTCGGTACCCGAACGCAAGCAATAATTGCTATTAAGTTTATTTTGTCTATTTTGTGTGAGAAAATGGTCGATTAATATAAATGTTTTGTGAATGTATTGTTATATTATAGTCTTTCCGTAACCCCTAGCAACATTCACAATGCGAAGTTCACTGTGTCCCAAATGATTTCTGTTGTCCCCATTAACTCTGCATGTATTGGATCCTGGCGAAGTAGGATTGGTGTTGTCCTATGTGAAAGTGGCTTAACCGATCCGTTTGAGCTTTAAAGTTCCGATATAGTACGTCTGATCGCCATCATCAACGTGTTTCGATGACTCAAATCTGTTTTATGTGAATTTCAGCTTAGACATACTTATCTACCGCGTACTGAGTTTCACGTGACTGATGAAGCAGATCACAATGTTTATGCAAAAATCAACGTTCGTAAATTTGCCGGCTTAGTTTGAACTCAAGTGAGACGCAAAGTCTCAATTAAGATTCACTTGTTGATGGTTAGTCAAAGATTTGGGGTGTTACGGAATGAACAATCCTCAGATTGGTCCGCAGTTTTTACATGCTGGTGTCAATTCTGGAAAGTTGCTGATAATCGTCAATTCGAACTAAGTAATGAATGAAAGTCTCGTTTATCGGTAGTTTGTATCAATCGGATCACCGCCAAATATAATTGGCCACTTAACAGATAAAATCGGTCAGACGACATGTCAACTCAAACGTTCGCCCAACATCAGACGGCGTCTGGATTGCTTTTGCAGTCCTTCCTCACGACAAAGTTTTCCAAATTTGGGAAGGCGTATAAAAGTAACGTTGTAAATAGTCCAGACATAGGGTATAGGTTGATGCGAACTGTTGGTGAAGTAACAATTATCACCCCAGTTATTTATACGAGGCACTATTGACACGCATTGCTAAAGAGTAGAAGCAATTTTAAAAATGTTCCTCATGCCTTTTTTGCAAGAATTAATCAATATTGTTCGCATTTATTTACGCCTAAAATGGGATACACTTTTCCATGTGTTATAACATTATCGGTGTATTTTAAATTGTTTCGATCGAAGCGTTTTAAGAAATGCCGCACAATATGCACTGGCCTCTCAGCTCCCTTTACCGAGTAAGGAACTTCACATGTTTATGCTTACTACGATTTACTGTCGACAGTTTTATAAGCCATAAGATTGGCGCTTCACTCTGGATATCAACCTCAATATCTTAAGTTTGCACCATAAAATCCGATAACTTAACGTCCAGAAAAGTATTGACAACTTGAAGGTCGTTGATGAAGACGTACTTTAGAGTGCTTTGTCGGAATAGGAGCAGGAGAGACTCGTGTATGCAAACGGTTAGCAACTACTACTGAACTCACGTCGTTTCATGACACCTTGTAAAATCGTAGAGCACCACATATGTTTAATTTTTTGAGTCACTCTTCTTAAGCAGTTACATTCTGTATCATCCATTTAAGTAGCAGTGTACGTTGGCATCGAGTAAGTGTAGCTAGGGTGTAGTTTTTTATACGCTACGAACATTATCCTTCGGCACTAAATCGTGTTGCTTTCGTTTGTATCTAAATACTTAAAGTTGACGGGCAGCAAGGACAAAGTTATGAGGACAGTCGTGGCTACAAAACACGTGTTCTTGACAAAAGTGACGAGAAAAACTTAGTACGAAGGTTTGACGAGAAAGAACTCCACCGGGATGTTGCTTTCAAAATTACTGTGGATATTTCATCATCGCGTTTGCTTCAGACCTAAACCTGGGTTTTAGAGTGATTGTTTTTAGCGCTTTTTGTGCGCATGTCCTTTTCTGTCGTGACTGTATCAATTCAAGTTTGAGTCGCTAGACTTATTTGATATCGTAATCGACTTCGTTGTAGAGGCGTACTGGAGGAGATCTGTGGTTATGGTGTGGTATTTCTGTCTGATAACTAGCCGATAAAAATGCAGCAGAAGGATTATAGACTTCTACCTGATTACTTTGCAGAAGACGGGCGAACAATGCTGTCCGAGTATATATATACATATGTAATATGCTTCTCACCATTAAAATTAAAAACTCTAAGTCAACTGTGTATCCTTTCTCCTACCTTCTTACTACAGACTGTGTACTGGTTTGCAGCCCACAATATTGTTGAAGGGAGGCATATAGAATAGGGAAAACAGATGGACTTTGCTAACATTCATCTGTAGTGTTGGACAGATGTAGTCGCAATTTAGTGAGGATATGATTGCCCAGTATGGCGCAGTCTATAGATATAGTTTATTTCAGTGCTTTGAAATAAAATTACTCCGTCGTTTTTATTCTACACGAACTGCATCAACATCTACGTGGTTACTTGTATCCTAATTGATTCCAACCATCTCATATTTTCTTCAACCTGCATTCCTAGTTTTGTTAACAGGAGTTTGAAACTGGAGAACCTCGCAAACATTTTCCCGCTAGATAAAAATATCTCCTTCACTTTGACATGGTTGACGGTATCCGTTGCCGAAATATTCTCTCACAATGAGCGAACCTGTAAGATGGCTATACACACACGTCTCCGTGAGCAATTTCTGCAGAACGGCCTGAATTTCCATCCACACACCTCGTATCCAGTGTAGATGGGGAGAACTAAAATCAAGAAGCGTTCGGATGGATGCCTTCAAGACCGAAACGACCAAGGTTGCATAGTAGGATGGCAGGTTAAAGTTCTTCCAAAGTCCATTATGCCGGTAATCCTAACCCGAAGGGCTCTCAAACATTACTACCAGTACCAGAAAGACCCATCAATGTCAAGTGTGTTAAACAGAAGAAGGCAAAAGTAGGCATATGAACTTTGTAAAGAAGGCAGATATAGGAGAGTGAGAAGCTAACAACATTTTTGACCAGGTATCCAAACAGATTAAGAAGGCCACTTTGCGTTTATTTCACGGGAAGAGGGGGCATATTTCGTCAACTGAGTGGGCTGGTTGTTGTATACATATTTGAAGCATATGGATAACTCAACTGACTTACCCTAACACTCCTCTCGGCTCCTAGTTGACGGTTTGCGTTGAGTTCGTAGATGATTTACGTGCCCGAATAGGTCAACACCCTCGTGACTGCACTTGTGAAATCACCACACGGTAAAATCGCCACCATCTACGATGCCTAAAGTCCAGTGAAAACATCGCGACCAGGAGGATGTCGCTACTTTTACTCCCAGACAAACAGATGTATCGTACGCCCCCAGCAGGCTTGCTTCAAACTGGGGTCCTCCCATGGGTTAGGATCTTTTAGCAGTGTATCCACACCATCGACCTAACTAAGTCTGTTTGAAAACAGTCTTCACTTGCGGTCCTCTCATCATTTTGCTTTTGAGGTAACACTGGATACGCGGTGTGTAGCCGCAGTTGTAAACCTTAACTCTCAAGTACTTCTTGCGGCTTGTGTAAGCTGGCGTCCTTTGGCCGCATCTCTATTTTGTCTTATAAAAGCTGACATCAAGTTTTGTTTACCAAGGAAGTTAACACATGTTCCTAAATACACCATCGTGAACGAAATGTTCATTTGCACTTAGTGGCTGCCTTGGCCATTATTTAATTGATCATTAGTTGTTTTCAATGTTAATTTCCATTTTGAACAACAGTTCACTATTTTCCGAGAGTAAGGATAATGTTAATTTTTGTAACTATCCTTACTTACTGTACGTATTCAGACAGGATAAGACGAATGTTTTCTAACGCTGTAGGTATACCATCAAACTACTGGGACGAAAGTTATCCACTGTCGTTGGGAAAACCTAACGACGGAAAACCATCGAATGCACATACAAACCTTTCCACATGCGAACAGACAACACGATTAATCAAAACCGGGGCAAGCGACCACCGGAGGTACATTAAACAACCCACACAGATAATCGTTCATATCATATTATGTACAGCGTTTAAATATACAAAATGGAGTATAGTAAATAATACTGTTGAACTGTACAAAGATGTACTATGCCTTGTTCTAATGAACATTATACAGTCAGCCCTTGGTTAGACCTCGACGAGTTAGAAACATATAAATGGTAGCTTTCGCGCCTACTTGATACCCTGGGAGAACCAGTTAAGTGAAAAACTACAATAATTCGGATGACTAGGCAAAAACAGTGTGTTTTTAGTGGTCATGTATAATTATGTCTAGAATCTTGACCCAGATTCAGCTTCTGTACATCTTCAGAAAGTGTTATTGTTATCCGAATTCATCTACGAACTCCAACTAACTCGTAAATGGGTTGTTATATACTGTGTAGTGCTCAACAGCGGGTAGCCATTAAACGGTAGATATCTTATGAAAACCTAGCCCAGAAATTGGCTGTCGGCTGCTGTTATTCCGTGCAAAACAGACCATAGAATGTGCACAGCCAGCACAGTATCGGAGTTGCTTTTGAGCTCACCGATACGTACAGAGCAACTTGATCCACTTAAAAGACACACGACCTCCTCTGAGGTGGTCAGACAGTGTGCATCAAAGGAGGCACAAAGATTGTCTGATCTCTCACATTTGACAAACTGTCTGCCGACTGAAAGTCCGTATCAACAAATGACGGACGTAAAAACATGATTCAACCACTGCTGCACAAGCCATCCTACTGTATTCAAGATTCGTCTCCGCAACCACAACGAACGTCTTCTAACTGGAGCTCTGTTGCCCACAAATACACCATGGACGATGAATCTGTGAAGCTGCTGAGAAAGGTCCGTTCTCCGGTATGACCTACTGAATGGATTGCGATGAAGCAGTGCAAAAAAGCTTTGCTGAATTGCAATCACTCACCTAGTCCCGGACAAACTTCAATCACTATCCATAGACACTGTTGGTGGTATCCGTTTCCGGATTAGCCCGTCGCGATGTTCGAAGCCAAAGGACGCATGAGCATAACCCTAGCCGTAAACGGCTTGGATCACACCACTTGAGAATCCGGTCATACATTAGAGATATGGTTTAAACACGAGATAGTAAGAACGGAAGTCGTGTGAACGGAATTCGTGGTGATCCAGTGGGTATATGTTGGTCAGCCAGTCATCTGGCTAACTTCTCTTGAAAACAAAAACTAGAAAGACTTCAACGGTTAGATCCAGGCTGGTGAAAAACCTAATGAAAATATACAGCGAGTGGTTCAGTATAGAACCACATACTGTTGCACTCTAGATCCGAAAAAACAAAAGAATAATTTGGACCGAACAGCAAACAAGACATTCAGTATGTAACGCACCAACAAATCTGCAAAAGAGAACGGTTGGAAGTCTGTCATGGTCCAGCATTCTGAGAAAGACAGTGGGTGATTTAATGAAAGAGGACTGTTGTTGGTTGATACGACCTAAAAATCGGTATAACATACCTATCTTACTCGCGCTTGATATACTCGTCGTCTCTTGGTTGACGGCGTACAATAAATATATTGATGAACTGGCTCTCTGAGACGGCCATTACATTTGCGGCCGCATTCATTGCTACATCACGGTGATCACAGTTCTTTTGCGTACTGCGTGCTTGAATTCACGGCGGTGCAACAGTCACTCATTAAACCTTATTAGGACCCGTCCGGATCGTAGTCAACCACGCAGTCCGGTTCAAGGCTAAGTGCAACCAAGATCTAAGACAGATACTACCGAGAGGAAAATTTGGATGGAATCCTTGTACCACAACTTCTGACCTCTAGGATTTTTCATATCTGTTTTCAACTGTCCTCCTAATAGCTGCTTTGGAAGGGTCCCAGTCAACAAGGCAGTTAAATGTCATCATAGCTTCACTCCCGTCTGTGTCTGCCTGCCGAATTACCTCATCGCGTTGAATCCTATCCGATCACTGAATACCCAAAGTGCGCCTTAGACGTTGTAGATGAGAGTGGATCAGATACTGCACGCTCCGCTGATACATCATCCAGGACAGACAGCACCGATGCGTGGCAGGCGTGTAGCTTTGCTATCATTTTCAACCCGTGATTTTTCTAGATACGTCCTTCAAGACGTCCGTAAGCAGCACTAACCTTCATCACGTGAGCTCACAACTCTCAACATTTTACTGCTGAAGTGACGGAATTTTGTGCAGGTATTCACGCTGCCTCCATAGGTTTGGATGCCAGCTATAGACACAACAAATTCACCCGGGGAAGATCGACAGAAAGACAGTGTATTACCTATACTAACATCCAAACCAGATTTGGCTGATCACGATTTTCGCGTCCGCGGTACCTACATGCCCAAGAACACAAACGCACACAATTACAAGTCCTGCGGTATTCACAACTGGCTTCGTGCTGGGATGCCAGTTGACCCATAAGTCAACTTTTATTGTTACCAATTTTTACTCTCCGCGTTTGCTATTTGGTGACTACTTACGAAACTTATATGCTGTCGCTTTTATGGTTTTAACAGTCCAGTAGAAGCTCTTCTAGGGGGTCTTAACTTCTCAAGACGTATAATTCTGTTGGCTACAACTATTTGCTGCGTGATCAGCGACCTGTTGAAGTAGCCTTTTTGTAACTATCGAAATCTGGTAGGTTGTATCTGTACCTCGAAACTAGGGCTCTTGGCTTTTTCAATTCTTTGACTTGTCTTTGAATGACACAAGGTGCTTATATCAGTAGGTAGACGTAGTGGGCTATAAAACGAAATTAAGGCGGTTGTTCGTGATCATGGTTTTTTTATCTCCCAAGGTCAATCGCCGTCAAACCTTCGTTGCAAATTATGTCGGTTTCAATTCCCTCTCATTACTGTGCGCCTTTACATTAAAAACATCCTGTCCAAGAAATTTTATGATGTATCATCTTGGAGGACGTAGGCGTTCCGGACTCAAACAAAGCAAGTTTTGACGATGGGAGCGACTTCAGTCCCCCCTAAGAGAAAATGGTAGAACAACTGTCTGCACTCTAACCTTTTTTGTTTACATGTTGACATAGAAGTGTAACATTTAAGCGTGTGACTTTTCGGCAATAACCTGAGCATACTGTTCCAGAAAACCTACCCATGATCATATCAAGTCTGTTTGACTGGCCAGAAGAATGGATGTGCTCTGACTAAGTTTTGTTTCCTAACCCAGGTGAACAGTATACCGATCGTGGTCTATTTTGTGCGAGTCATTGTAAAGAGATTTGTCCGTTTGTCTGAGTAAATGAAGTCACCGCCGAGTGCATGCTTACTGCACAAATATGATGATTCATGAATAACGTTCTTCAGATATAGTCTGATCCGAAATGCGTTACACATTATGGTTCCGTGTAAAGCACCTTCCTTTGTCCTGTTGACAAAATGGAGGCGCATTGAGTAAACGACCACAGCAAGTATTGATGCACATTTTCTTTACGGATAACGTTAACTGCTGCCAGGTTTATCGGAGGGCAGATGAAATAAAGTAAGCAAAACAATTTTTACAGCGTGGGATACTCAGTGAGCCTCAGTAATCCGATCACGAGGCTGTAATTTTCCCGAATTCAATGAAGGTGCTTATCAGTGGCTGGACTCAACTCGTTGGAAAATCTACTAATATCAGAAAAGGTTTTGGCAGGAAAATGAAAATGACACAAATGAACTTGAGTGTATGAAATTCACAACCGATATCAGATGGCTGTTTACACTACCGCAGCATAACAACTTTTGAAATTAGCATGTTGCATAGCTGATTAGTGATGGCAGTTAGTTTAGTTTTTATATGAGTAAGATGACACAAAGTATACAGTACTTTGTGATGCAAAATACAATCTTGACAAGAACCTAATTGTGTTTACCAGAAAATGTTCACTTTGAAGGTTGTAATATTTTTCTCATTAATTTGAATTGGACTAATTTCCCATAGACGACACACGCACTGACCGGGTTTCAAGAAATCTAAAGGCCCCAAGGATTCAGGAAGAAATAACTGCAGTGAAATGACAGGCATGCGCACTCAAAGATGTTTTTTTTGCTGGAGGTTACTACAACACTCCCACGATGTGTGACTGCTTCGTCGGTCTGAAGGATGTTGTGAGCTCATAGCAAAAAGTCACCAGGTGAACAATCGCCTGCAAGCCATTTCGAACGTGTGTTTGTACTTCATCACTTGCACGCAAATTAAACTTCATTCATATCCGATCGCAGCTTCTGCAGTTCCACAGATTATTGAGTACAGCCATTTAAAAGAAGCACCAGACCCGAGTTTTGCTTTTGGCAGGGCTCGTCGGTAATAAATTTCTTAGTCACGACCAAAGTTGTAGTCATGTTGTCATGCGTATCTGTTCTGATTACCACCTCATGATAAACATGACCGAATTGCCATATATGAACGCCCAACCACAATCACTTATGAGTGATGCTCAGACCATCTAATGTGAGGTTAAAGTTGCAATGGTCGACATAGTTGTTTTACGAAAGAGTGGCCGGAGTTTAAATCCAAGTCGTCACTAGGAGGTGAACCATTGGCGAACCACACCACCAGAGAATCTAGTGCGCCTCCGTAAAATCAGCTGGGGGAAAAAATCTATGGAACTGCTATAACTGCGGTCAATCGGGAGTGTTGCTCAACTCAGATTGACCCAAGCCCCCTTGTTTTTATTTGTTATTGTTTTGTTGTCAATAGCTCAGCCATATCGATTTCGATTGATAGAAAAAGTGATAGTCATTCACGTCTGATTACAGCTTTACTTTGAAACGGGGTGTATTTATACCCCACCGTTTTCGGCAGGATTCACCTGTGATACATATCCCCGTCTGGACCGGAATCTACACCCCATTTTCCGTCACTTTGAAGGAAACATGTTAATAATCACTCTAATAACCCCACAATGCGCATGACCAGCACTCCCGTGTCAAACCCCAAATAACCGGGTATTGTGTATAGTCTTCAGCTTGCTAGATAACTTTGTGAAATACAAAAATACCGGACTTGTTGATGAGATCTCTGTTACTCAAGTAAATTAACTCGTTTGACTTTCTCCGTTAATGAACTAGTAAAGTAATCTCAGGTTTTAGCAGTTACTACACTTTGCACTTAAATGTAGTTCCTATAAGGAGCTGTTCGAAATGACCAAACAAAAATATTATTCCAAACATTTATTACAAAATGAGCGAGTTTTTTCCCCAACCAAAGAAACAATTGACTTGGAACAGAAAAAAATACGATGTTTCCATTGTATCTATCTCGAATCGTGTGTGACTTTCACAACGTTAACGGTTGGTAGATTACTGGAGCATACGTACGGAAATTAAAAAGTGTCATTACTTGCTAGTTGTTGCTGAACCGCTCACAAATTCCCAAATGAAATTCGCAAAGTCGGAGTATCCGAGGGTATCATTCTCATTAGGTACACTTCAGTGAGTTCATCAAATAGCTATTGGAAAAAACTGAATGCAGGTCACATAAGGTCTGAAAGTCAGACCGGAGCGCAACTCAGCAGACAGTTCTTAGGGATATTACGTTATTTTCAGAATAAGTTGTCGCAACTGAAATTGAAGACAGTTGTCAGTATTAGTTGCCAACAATATTTCAACTAAAAATGCACCGCACTGAAAAAACGATAACTCCCTTCATTTTTCGAACTAAGCTGCACTAAGGTAGGATAGATTGGTTTGCAGTTAGTGAAACGTGCTTTGTTATGCAGAGATGTTTGTAACATCCTCCAAAGCAACTTATGTCCCGGTTATATTAGGCAGCATTAGCAACAAGAGATGAAGACAGCAGGTTTAATAGTGTCAAATATGTCAAGTCTATTGAAGTCAAGCATATATTTACCACTGTGGTTTCATAGTATTTCCAATTAATCACATATGTGCACCGGTTAAGCTGGCCGGTGTGAACAGGCTTCACAAGTGGTGGCACGAAAATAGTGCTTCGCATTCACGGTTTCACTGAAGATATCGTTATGGTTTTCATCACTTCCTATCCACTTATGTATATGTTATAAAGTCGATTAGAAGTGGTTATTCATTCGGCATTAGGATAATCTTAAAACTGTGAGATAAAATTTCATTTTTAAGAAGTTGAAAAGCAATAGCAGCATTTGCTACTGAAGATTAGAACTATATGCATGCAGTGTACGTGTTTTGGTTTTTTAAAAAAACCCAGTTATCAGCGGATTCAATCGAAATGACCCTCCCGTGATAAAAAACCATATCACTGCACTTCGGATAAACTTGGTTTACATTACTTCCTATTAGTAAAGCGTAGAATTAGTAATAAAGCTTGCTGCTTCTGTACGTAACGTAAGTTGAACAATTGGTTAATTAGTTAAAACTGGTGGTTTCATTTAGAAATTTGACAAAACAAAAATAACCGTTTGTGAATTTGGCCCTTCCCTGAACCTAATATCCTATCCTCACCCGCTTACTGAGTATCCACCCCCCTAGTTGTTTGCCATAAAAAACGCACCCATGTAATTGTAACTTTGATACTGACGAGTCAATACAAAATGCTTGCATCTACCAGTGTTCGTATTCTAACTGCTTTGTTCAAACTGTTCAAGAGAACCAATTGTTTCGACAATAATTAAGCAACAAAATGTACCAGAGCAACGAATTTCCTACTAACTAATTGACACAGAATCAATTTTAACACAAATCGGTATTTTCACCTCAGTCAAAGAAGGGTTCACGAATGTTTTAGCCAGCCGTAAAATCCATGAGGTTGACTGACCCCACGGAGTCCTGGATTCACGGACTGACTCGATAACAACCAGTGGTCGGGAATGCCCAGCGAATGCGAATGCTGAATATTTGCATGTTTCAGGGACTGTTGTTCTTATGTACCGCGGAGTTGTAAGCCTATCTGGGCAAACGGTTGTCCACTGTGTGCATGAAACATCTGTTTATTTTGTCCTTATGGCCTTTCTTTTAATTACATACGAACCGGTAAACAGAATGTGAGATGAGACTGACAGGCTAATCGTTTATCGGAGACTGGTGACCTCTAGTTATTTAGCGGTCCACAGAATTCAGCTGCAGTAAATATCCATTCTTATTGCTAACAAGTAGTATGACAGATTTTATAATTTGAAAGAGGCCCACTTGTGTAAAATGTGAGCAGCGGATAGTTTCGAACGAACGAACAGCATGCTCAGACGCAAGAAGTGTCCTGCAAACCAGGCTACAAAGCTATGTCAAGAGCTCAAAACTTTCGAACTCGCGCTCACTTACTCACCCAAACTTCTGTGCAATATAGAATCACCCAATTGATTCAGGAGTTCGACTGCCCAAGCAGGGTTTTTCAAACAGTCCACACTGGAATCCATTCTCCACTGTAGCGCTGAAACTGTATTACTAGTGAGCACAGTTTTAGAGAGGACCCAACTGTCGCGGGTTCGAATCCGACCGAAGCGCAGAGTTTTTGTAGTTAGGTCGCCCTCAGATTCTTCTAAATCAGTTCATTAATGATTGTGTTATATGGAGTATAAGGTGATAACTCCTCAAGGACAATTTTATGTTGACCGCTTTTTTTACTGTGACTATATTTTTCTATGGTGGTCTTTACTCCAATCACCAACATGGTTAATTCAAATTCTCTTTGAAGACATTTTGTGCTCGCTTGAGTAGCATGTGCAATAGTTGGCTCTAATATTTAACTGATATGAAGTTATTGACTTTTAACTATTGGGCTAACTAAATAGAGTACCTATACGGGGCTGTCTCACTAGGCCCTCATTCTCGGTGACTTACTGTAACCAAAGTAGTTCAGTAATGCAAACCGTTCATTTCTCGATCCATACCTTTTAGCCACTCGTACATTCACGTTTATGAACGGGAACTTCAGTCCACAGCGCAGTGGGACGTTCACATGTCTGTCATGTGTACTTCTACCTGGTTCCGTACTTTTGTCTGACGCAATCTGTTCTGGATTTTTACTTACTGTTCT
Source organism: Paragonimus skrjabini miyazakii (assembly GCA_014338405.1). Classification (NCBI taxonomy): domain Eukaryota; kingdom Metazoa; phylum Platyhelminthes; class Trematoda; order Plagiorchiida; family Troglotrematidae; genus Paragonimus; species Paragonimus skrjabini miyazakii. The sequence continues at coordinate 197,358 of JTDE01000540.1, read as the reverse complement.
TCTCCTGTTGACCCGAACTCACTGGTTGATGACTTGTTCGGTTTATCTTGGTGTACACTATCCAATCGTCTTTCGCTTTGGCCATATCTCACCAACGCGTCGAAATATTTCACTAAGCGTTCGATTAATTGTGTCTCCGACTTGGTTATCCATCATATTATGAGTAGGACTGGAGGCAATTTTCTCCTCAAATTTTCACGTAGCCTTCAAGTTGGAACGATAACTAGTGAAGCGTTGCATGAATCAGTCAAATACTTGAGCTTCAACTGGCTGCTGCTGACAACCCTGACTATCCGGAACCAAACTCACTAATGTAGCCTATGGAATATCATGACTTCGATCAACTAACGGTGGACTCTAGCAACGCAACACCTGCAGCTAGCAGAAGTGACGTTGGAGAACGTGATAACAGTCAAGTCAGATAAGTGCCCTAGGATGTCCTTTTAAAAGAAAATACGGCTATACAAAAGAGGTTGTCCGTACTGGAAGATCAATTGAAGTTTCAGCAAATAGACAGAGTGTATAATCTCACTGAAACAGAACCACCCTAGTCATTCAGGATCCTGTTGTGTCATTCCAATTATAGTTTCTCGCGGCTTCCTAAGATGACCGCAACCAGCCGACTTGAACTGGCTTTGTGTGTTCAGGAAAAACTGATCGTTTACCTGAAGAGGCGCTGAAATTGACAGCCTTCTCTAACCCATCACTGGACTGTTTACCTCCCTGCTTGCTTGATCTGGGAACTAATCGCGTTCTTATTAATCTGTTACCATCAAGCCAGTGCAAAATGCGTGACTTTACTACTCTTCATGTTCTAATTGTTTTGTCCAAAAGTAGGTGTTTGATGTAACACGAACAAGCAAGAATTTTTAAATTACGAAAAACTTGTGTGCAGTTGATAGTATCAGTTGTTTTTAACTTTTCTCATCTGAGGCCTAGATTTTTTAAGATGAATTGGTTGCAAGTTTTAGATTAGTTAATAGCAAATCAGTATATTATGTTGGCATTTGTTCCATATAATTTTCACAAACACCTGTGCCCTCGTCCTAATAATTCACCTCTGAAAAATTTCTTTGATGTAATCAAAAGATTACATCACTTCCGAAATGAATGCCATGACTGTGTCAATTAAGTTGCAACAAGCTGCCACTTACAACTCGGACGTCTTTACAGTGTCTGTCTTCGGTAAAATTTCAAACAATCTACTTAGCCTGCATGATTTACAACCCGTACTTTGCTAGACCCACTTCCTAAACTGAACCTTCTAGTTGAACAAGCCTGAACCCGGTTCATTCAAGAGCACTGAATATAGAAGACTCCGTGTAAGACGAGTAGATCGGACAAAATGTTCGATACTAAGTCAACCAATATTCGAGTAATGTTACAATCAATTAGTATCAGCTACCCAAGCAAACTGGCACGTCAACGCAGTGACCAGTCACGATGACATTGAAGTACGATATCGGATTTGTTATACAGAGCATCTGTGTAAAGTAAGCCACCTAAGTGTGTCACACACTCAAACGAAAATGCTAGAAGCAAAGTGAAGCCAACCAGTAGAAATGCTCAAACTCCGGGGTCAGTTAAATTTTTTAATGTTAGTATTGCCTCTTGTTCATAAAACAACTCATGAAAACTCAGTAAAACGGAGGTTGTTTAGTACCACAATTGTTTTTTTTATCTCAATTTCGAAAAATAGCAAAGTTTCAATACTGTATGCCAACTGGGCCATACCACGACTACGTTTTTCGACTGTTATCTTGAGCGTTTGGAAGCCGCCATCATCCACGTTCTTATAGCGAGTTGTCAGTCACGCTCTTACCAATGGTCTACCGACTAGTGTAACTAACATCCAATGCACGGTCCTGGGAGATCATCTAAATTGAACGATGCCGAAAAATCCCGCCAGTGTTGTTCACTGCTACCTCAGAGCAAGAAGTTCCACTAGCAGGGTTCTGCGTAATCAACATTCTGTCCTTCAAGCGTAGCTCCCTCCGCTGAAAGGCTCTTTCTTCACCTTGTTAGCGCATTCGTTCATGTCTCGTGGTCTATTTCTACACGAACCGGAAAACCAGAATTGTCACGTAAGACGCACGTTCGAGCAACCTCTCGTTCATTCCTATCACCTACCTACACGACCTGATAGCTCAGCAAATAAACGACCTGAGAGTCCAGGCAAATTACTGCAGTTTCTCAGCTAACAGGAAGTGCATAACGCATTTCTGAATAGTTAAATATAACTACGAGAAGGAATAAGAAGCCAGTGCTTGTGAGAGTGATATGTGAAGATTGCTGAACTAGTACTACAAACTTCATGCATAAATAAGTGAATTAATCAGCTTGATGATGCTCGAATCTGTATCCTACTTAACAGGTTTAACTGCTTCGCGAACTTATTGAACCGTTCAGAAAGGTTGTACTGAGAATTTTAGTGAGAATTGCTGGTACATGCACATTAAGTGACAGCTACAAAAATTAGATCCAAATAAATTTATTTTCGGGCAGTGGCTGGGGTTGTTTTTTATTCTGTGTGTGCTATAACACTGGTGAAAAATACCCTCAAAACCCAGCGTTATATCAGGTCTGCTTGAGTTGATATAACTATCTGGCCTGCTAAACGCGGGATAACACAGTTGAACTTGTGGTCGCTTGCCGTCAAAAGGGCTGGCTGGGATAGGAAGGAACGTTCTGATTGGAGGATTGACTTATATCTATCAAGATATATCGTTTGTTTCTGTATAGGTTATTCAACTACATTTAGGAAGCACCTCGCGAGTATAACATGAAAGAGATCTGGTTATGATGAATGGTATAAACGACACGGACCGATCTAATATGTTCATAACCTACTTACTCGCCACCTGCATGTTACTTTATCACGTACCCGTTCTGTTCTATTCTATTTATTATTCAGTTCTGTATTGATATTGGAATCTAGTAGGTAAACATCAATAAGGTTAGGTAATACCAGACAAGTCATACAGAAGCTATCTTGGAGAGAGAAAAATGTTTCTAGTGGTCAGGCTGTTATGAAACAGACTGGCGCCTCAGAAACGCAGACTGGGTAACACGGAACTTGTCCGAGAGACTGCTGGACGCTTCGACAGAACAACATTCCTGTAGATCATTGTTAATTTGCGTACACACACTGATTTTGTAAAAGAACGCTCGTATGCATCTATCGTTCGAGAAAATCTTGCAATTAAGTAGGTTCTAATTATATATTCGATTTTCGACTAACATACGAGGGCTATATGGAGTTGTAAGTTTGATCACGTAATTGGTTGACAAATTTAGTCCAGTCGCCATTACTGGGTTGGCCACTTAGTCCGAATAGCAGTTATACTACTACATGATTTTCGTTTATCACTAGTTGGAAACCAGCTAGGTGGACAGAAAGAGAAATAGAAGCTAACTGGCTGGACCGTTTGAAAGCGGGAATCGGGCAAGTCTGCCCAGGAAATTTCTGATTATTTGGCCGTATAAAGATGGTGAATTCATTAGCGGATAGAAGTATATAACGATGTTGATGACTAAGGATGACACCAGGAATTGGAAGATCTTGCCAACAAACAAGCGCTTACCTGATTAGTTCATTTACTCCTTTAGTTAAGTTCTACCTGCACGGTCTTGTGCGGAATTGACAGATACCGTTTTCACGCAGGAAGGCTCACCTATTTTTCTGTATATGACCCAACGGAGTGATGGAAGACAGTGTGTTTGGTTTGCAATCTGCAACATGGTAAAAGCGAGCTGATTGATTTCTACCTTACCGTTGGTAATCATTCACTCTTGCAGTTGTTGTAAAACGAGTTATGCGGACAGTGCGTGGACAGAATAAATTTGTTGCAAATTGAAATGAATTCGAGGCTTGCCTCAAGTCAAACAGACCAAAATAATGCAAACGTTCGAAGTAATTCGGGTTCAGAATGAAGCAAGGAAATGAATTTGTTTGCAGTTAAATGATTTATGATTGTAAAATACACACACAGGTTTAGGTAACATTTAAAGAAGTGAACGATTTCGAAAGGTTTTCTTTTTTTGAATTTGTTTTTGTTGTACCTATTTCCTGGTTTTCCCGTGGTTTGCGTGGTTTTAGGTGCATCGAAGAACAAGGGTAGTACTCAGTCACCAGGGTCACCCGACCACAATATCTTCGAGCGTTTGCGCGTTCACTTGGGACGCGGGCGTTCAGTTCGCTGTCAGAGAACGCGGCAGCAATGAAGAATAAAACGTACAACTTTTCACGAGACCTCTTCATGAGAATTATATCTTGTATGCAGCAGTAAGTGTTTGGGGTGGTAATAACTAATTGAGAACCAGTAGGTTATTGACAAAATACAGACATATGGAGTTTCAATAGCTATTTTGTAGGCTAAGGAACTTGGTTTGTAGGGTTTTAAATCGCAATTATGTTGATAAATTTATTAATTTAAAGGGAACACGATTGTGAGAACTAATGATTTCGGCTGGATTCTAACCAGCGACGGAAACAGCCTGTCCGAGCGCGGCAAGCAATCTGTCCATTGAAAGAGGGCTCGGAATGTTGCGTGTGGCTGTCCAAGTGGCACGGACGCACCGTCCTGTACGCTCAGGCCATGAAGCAAAACGGCTATAGTGCGTGGCAGTAAGCATGATCGTTATTTTCCGTAAAGGATTCTTGGTCTACCTATACTTCCATTTAAACCTATCCAGCGTTAACACGACATAACTCATGAATCGATGAACATCAGATAAACATTGGGATGGTAGAGTAATAGAATCGTAATTTAATATTCCCACACCCTCGGTCTGTTTTCTTAGTTCAGCACATGTTGAGCAGGGGAATGCAGTTCTTGACATTTATATGAATTCAACCAACGTCCTTTTAGAAAACAGATTGCTTTACACCTGAAAAATATGTCGTACTGCCCGTCAGTAACAACGCTCGTTGTTACTTCCCCAATTATAAAAATCCATGTCCACATATCTACTGGATTGCAAACCCGTGATCATTTCATGTACTTAATGAACACTACCGGTTTCTAGCTATACTTGGGGGATACTACGGTCAATTTAGCTTGTATGATATAGAACTCATCAACTTATTTCACGCAACCACATCGAAGCTGGTTTGACACCACACAAAATAACAAAACGGTCCACTGCTGATTTCCACGATACTTTGCAGCACGATGTTAGTGTTAAGTAAATACATAATTAACATAACGTCAAAACTAGAATTTTGCAGGTCTAACAGTGAAATATTTGACCGTATTCTCAGTCTCCTCACACTTACGCCATGTCAAGTTTATCATAACAGTTCGACTGGTTCTTATGAATCGTTCCCTGACCAATTCTTCAGACTTGGCACTTAAACAACCACCTCAAGTAGACCATTTATCTTTCGCGTTAAGCTGACTTGTGTTGTTCCCTGTAAATTACTGACGGCGATCTATAGGCAACGTGGTTTGGTTGTTCACAGGACCATTGTATCGTGAACCACCGACAATTGAGAACTCTATTTCGAAATATCTTGACGAAGGACTTATAGCTTGGTGAACACATGGATGGAGTCAACCATATGGTTCACTCATGGTTGTCCAAGGTAAGACAGGGTCTTTCCACATGTGGGAACTGAATTCGTGACCCTGAATCACAGGGTTGACGGGAAACAGTGTTGTTGACTTTTGAGAGGTTACTTGTATATCATAAGATGACAATTCACCTTCGTGCCGACCGAAGTAATCAACAGTTCCAAAATGCTGCCGTCATATGAAGCCTTCGTTTTTCGTCACACTCGTTCGATATGGACCAAGTTAAGTCCATATGAAATGAGTTATAACGTAAACTCACTAAATATAGACTGTTTTTCATTTAAACATAGCTAAACTTAACTATATTAAAAGCATGGACCTTTTGACTCGGTACGTACTACGAAGAGTTGTGTTGTTGAATCGGAATCGGACAGTCAGTCTTGTGCTAACACACCCACAGAATCAAGCAATCTAACTTATGTCAGGTAAACCACGCAGCGAACTAACCACTCACGTGTACTAGTGTTTACCGATTCGTCAGCTGGTTATCGATAATTTGCCTGCGGTTATTCATCTCTTGGTGGCTTACCAACTCGTGTTCCGCCTACCCGAGCGGAGCATTTTAACAGTTGGCAACGGAGATGGTTGAAACATCACTATTGGAACTATTAAAGCAACGACAGAAGCAAATGAAGCAGTAGCAAGATCAGATTAAGCAGTATCTGAAAATGATTCAGCAACACCAGCAAGCATTATTGAAGCTCGAGTTTGTCGTGAATGACGTGTTTCGATGACAGGATTTTTCCGTGTCGCGTTTTCTCCCGTGTTACCCTCAGTCGTGTTTGTTGGCAGTTCAAACGCATCGAGCAGGATATCGAGAGGTAATTCACTAATGTCTCCCGGTTCCGTCGTCGGGTATGGTTTATGTGACGAGTCTCTTTCTTGCCGTAGGCAATGAGTTCATATAACACAGGACCTCGGTGCGGAACCACAATTCCCGGTACCAAGTTACATTCATGACCATGAAATTTTGGAACAAATACTGGGTCACTTGGATGAAATTCCCGGGCCTCAGCTCTATGATTTTAGTTAAATTGTCTCTTCATCTTGATGTTGCGCTGTTCCACCTGTTTGACAGGAAACATGACATCGAATGCTGTTCTCATTTGCCACCCAAGAAAAGCCTCAGCTGGTGAAACTCCGTTTGGTACAGCTGCATTTGGTGTAGAATGGCGGGTACACAAGAAGGTGTCTAAAGTTTTACATGTTCTCCTTCCCCCCTCCAGTTTATGAAGAGCCGTTTTGAATGTATCAACGAAACGTTCAACTTGTTCGTTAGATCGAGGATGCTAATAGAGGATTGCGAACATGGTCTGTAGCGCATGACTTATATAGGCTGGTTGATTTTAGCCTATGAACAGAAGGAAACGTAACAGCTAAGAAAAAGAAAAAAGTATCGGCGTTTTCCGGAATCTAGCTGATAGGAACAAATCATCTGGAACTGTATTAACAAAACTGACTGGTACAGCCTGTTGAGTAGTCATGGTCCTGATTACACAATACTTGATATGCTTGTATGCTTGTCTAGCCACTGTTTGCTCCTATTTGTCTGGTGTCTATAATCTACGTACGGTTGATGAGAATAAGCGAACGGTTAACAGAAAGTAACATATTTTCTTTGCGCTACGATGAAGATGAAGAACTTATTTAGTTTTTATCCTACTTCACTCTTAACTGAAACGCTACCCCATAATCTTTCAGGCTGCTATCGGAAACTAATGGGGATTTTTGGTTAATATAAACTGAATGCCACTCACAACTGATGACAGCTCTGACAGTGTCACAGGCTATTCATACAACTACATTTTATTACAAACTGAACTCACCAAAACGTAGTTTGATATCTGCATTAGACATATAGAACACTGACCCAAAACTGGAGGGGGATCTCAATCATTTACAGTATATACCAGTAAACTACTTCCTGCTGAAATTACACATGCCGCCAACAAGGCAGTAATCAGTAACACGATAGCGCAATAGTAGATAGATGAGACCCATAGAACAGGACAGGTGCTAACATGCCACGTTTCCTTGATTTATTGAGATGTAAACTCGGTCAAGCGGCCCGTGAGTTTAGTAAATAAAACGTAACAGTTGGATTTCAGGATCAGTTGCAGACAATCAGAGCGCGGCTGGAAAACGTTTGTGGTTCAAGGGTATATATTTAATAGTCTTAATAATAGTGTTAGACCATTATGTGCGATGAATAAGATAAAGGTCACCTTTACCCCAGTCACTTCGAGGGTTCTGGCATCCATTGTACTTCATCACCCCACTCCAGTTCGGGAGGTAAACATTAGGAAAGAACAGGCAGGGTTTCGTCCTGGCCGGGGATGTATAGATCACATGTTTACCCTACGTCAAATTCTGGAGTAGTGTCATGTGTACCGCCGGCCACCAATGGCCGTATTTCTCAACTATAAAGGTGCGTTCAATTCGGTGGATCGATCTACACTTTTAGAGTCGCTTGAACGCAGAGGTGTACTGACCAAGTATGTGAACATACTGTCGGCGCTTTGCTTCCATACTTCAGCTCAGGTTAGGGTTTACGGCGAGCTGTCTGACAGTTTTAGCACCAGGAGCGGCGTTTGTCAAGGCTGTCTAATTTCACCATTTTTGTTCAATTTCATCATGGACGGAATAATGGAGGACTGTCTGCGGCACTCAAATGATGCCGACGTGGACCTCCTACCTGGTGAAAGATTGACTGATCTTGATTATGCTGACGACAAGGTGCTGTTGTTTGACAACTTTCAAGCGGCACAAACAACGATGAACGCTATTTCGCGTTCTGCTAAGTACTTCGGATTGCGTTTTGCAGCCTGAAAATGCAAAGTGCTTCTGCAAAATTCCTGTGATTACGTAAATTTAATGTTAGATAATGAAGTCATGTAGGTTATTGACCGGTTTGTATACCCAGGAAGCTGCATCAGCGGCGGCGGTGGAGGTGTAAGGAATGAAATTGAGGCGCGTATTTCCAAGGCTAGGGCGGTGTTTACTAATCTGAGGCACTTATGGCGACAGAGAGGTATCTCTCTGAAGCTTAAGGGTCGCGTATATCAGACAACAGTGAGGGCTGTATTACTATACAGTAGCGAAACCTGGCCACTCAGGGTAGAAGACTTGAACCGTCTTCAGGTGTTTGACCACCGATGTCTGCGTCCGATTGCTCGTGTTGGGTGGCACCAACGAGTGAATAACGAGGAGGTTAGGAAGCGAGTGTTTGGCACTGACTGTCAAACGAGTTCCTTCGTTTAATCTTTACATTTGCATATACTTAGGTGGTTAGGTCATGTACTAAGGATGCCAGCTAGTCATTTGCCACACCGATCACTCGTTGCCGACGCTACGGCCGATTGGTGCAAGGTGCGAAGTGGACAGATGATGACCTGGAAAGGAGAATTGAAATCTTTCACGAAGGTGTTGGTCACTGTAGATCGGGTTCGTCTTCCGGACTGAGGCCATCGTGGCTCACAGAGTCAGTGGCCTGAGACGTTAGGTGAGATGGGGGCTAACCGAGCTCAGTGGCGTGAGTGTTGTCGTTGTTTGACCGAGTTGTCTGTGAAGTGAGTGCACTTAATCACGCGGGGCAGTGAATGCCGCAAGGAAGCTGTCTTGCTGATGACGCCTTACTTCCACTTACAACCCGGTTGTTTGTTTGCAAGGCGTAGGCACCTTGATGTTGTATGTTTGAATATAGACGTAGCTATTTTTAGCAGTTAGGTCCCCTTACTCTCCCTTTTTTTTCTCTCCTCCTATATAGGGTTTTTATTTTCCTTCGTAGTTGTGTGGCAGTTAAGCCTCAGTGTGAACCACTGAAATATTGCTGTCTGTGATCATGATGCTGACTTTCTTCAGTACCTTGGCGAATATGCACAAGACTGGACGTGCGGTTAAACATGAATTATTACTACAGGTGTGAGAATAACTATCCAGGATTACTCTGGAAATAAGGAACGCTTGTCTACTGCACCATGGCATGGACCAGGACACGAAGATCGCTGGGTGGACATTTGTTGGTATGCACTTCATCTGTGGAGTCTAAGTTATTGAGAAGTATAACCACGCCGATTGTAAAGTTTGCCTAACAAGTCCATAGACCTCGTGCAGCCGTCCATCGGATATCTGAGGAATGACGGCTTAACTTTTACTGCAATTCATAGAGAGCACATCACGACTGACTAACTGAATGAAATGCTGATGTTATTGTCCAAGGTGATATTTTTACTCCATATTATCATGTCACAACCCTTAGCTAACGGTTACCCTTTCAATAACGTGTCGCTAACCTACTTGTCTATACGTGCTAACGGTGTGTTCAAACTGATCACTGAGACGTTCCGCGCTCCATAATTCCGCACTTATGGTTTGTATTACTGATGGAACTTTAAATTATTTCTTGGTTCCCTCCCCCGGGTTGATTTTCCGCCGAAAGCAGTGCAGTAAAAAAGTGAAACATTCATTGTGAATAACAGAAGACTCGCGGTTGGTTGTGATAAAACCTCCAGAGTCGTTTGCTCTCAATTACTTTGAATAGCTAAATGTATGAAAAACCCATGAAGGTTATTTAAGTTGGCCTAACACTGAGTGCTGAGGGGTTAGATTGTGGTAACATGAACATTACTCAACTGCAAATAAATTTTCGATTAACTCGGTTTGCTAGAAGAACGCATATTCCCGGTTCATGTTCAGTTTACAGGTTCATTTGATAAGTGGGCGATCAGTAGGCGATAACAATGAGGTTGACGAGCATTGATGTGAACACGCGATCACAGACTGTGCACAAATTGTTAATCAGAATGACGCTAAAGAGGTGGCGGCAACCACAGCTGGAGATGATGAAGAGCGGTCATCATGCTCAATGAGCCGTCGTTGGGAGGAAATTTAATCACAATATTCAAAAGCTGAGAAATAAGGCGAGTTGTTCGTATCGAGCGCACCAAAACGGAGTGTGAAACAGAGGAAGTAAAAAAAGCAATGTATGTGGATTGGAGACTCACTTCGGCGGTACATATACTAAAATTGGAACGATACAGAGAAGATTAGCATGGCCCCTGCGCAAGGATGACACGCAAAATCGTGAAGCGTACCATATTTTTTTTTCCCCGACCTGTACTGCTACCTTGGCGAAGTAGTCGGGCTTGTGTACT
>JTDE01000540.1:164580-183260 GCA_014338405.1 Paragonimus skrjabini miyazakii | reverse complement strand
TGTATCCATACCATTTTCGCTTCTTCCTCTTAGTCTTTTCTCAATAATTTTCACCCTTCTTAGTAACGTTTTCTTCTAGGATATTCCACGTCACTGTTGAGGTGAGTGGCGGCCCGAGCCACAGTACCTTTTGGTCAGGCTCATGGCTGCTATGATGATGATGATGATGATGATGGAGACTCACAAACATTCCGCGATTAAACTCAAGCTTTTCCTATGTGTACTCAAACAAAGCCGAACGAACAGATGCTTTACACATTTCAAATATATGTATTCACATCTAAACTGAACGAATGCACTATGAAGAACTAACCATTTCAGAGTCGCACGTCAATCAAGCATCCGGTTCCATATCCTCCATCGTCGTAGTATTTCCACAAGTGAGGTTGAAAGCAGTCATGAGAATCAGACCGGTGGTTATGGTGGTTATGGTGTCTAATTCTACTTTTCCTTAAAGATTTCACAGTTTATACTCAGCAAACTCGTTGGGATTCTCTTGGAGTTCAACATAGCCTGTCTTGTGCAACCAACCGGCCTCGTCATTACGATTTTGTGTACGAGCTACAGTTTCCTTCCATATTACAGCAACACAAGTGTAATATTCAAAAGCTGGTAGGTGGCACATTGACAAATCGGCAGAGGCACACAAGAAGCAGAGCAGTCGCTATATCGTGACTATGGATTATCTTGTTTTGCGTTTCCAGCTCTATCACCATTGATTCTGTACGATCTTGGAATCTGTTCGTAAGACTTAGTCAAAAGGATCACATTTCACTGTCAAATAAACTTAGTAAATCGACTTGTTCAGGGAAGTTGAAGGCAGTAGTGAAAGCAATGATTTGATCCGTTGGCTTATGGACCAGCAATATGTAATCATTTAACCACATATATTTTCGAGTAATGATTAGACTGCTTGATTGCCTTAAGAAGCGATAAGGTAATTATCTCGTTAACTTCCATTGATAACACCCCCATTATTAGGTAATAGAACAATTTTTACCTCCTCTTGAGGCGGTCGGGCAATCTGAGTATTATTCGTAAGAAAATGTGGCTAAGTGTTCACATATGACGATTCAGTAGTGCTTAATGTGAAGCCAACGGCGCAGTGGTCAACACGGTTACCTAATGAGAGGGTAGTCGGTGTTTTAGTCCCGATCATGGCAAGGATATGCATTACTGATGAGCTCCAATGAAAGCGAGACTCGAGTCTAGTGCTTCTTTTCAAAAGCGACTGACCGGAAATTCTATGAGAATGGGACAGCTGCGATCATTTGTAAGTGGTGCTTAACTTATAACAATCAGATTACTTACTGCTCACCAGGAATAATGATAAACACCGTAAATATAACAAAAAACCTCAGTTGTGACTCCTCTTATAAACCTCAACCGTATAGAACTAGTAAGGTGATTAATGAGTGATATAACAAACGAAGTCCAAAACAATGTAACGGCTGGAGTAAACGTACATAAGACAATCAGCGTACTATGAACATTTTAGCCGTTACATCAATAATAAAGAAAGTCGGTGCAGTTTCAACAAGGATAAGAGGACGATTTAATAGTCAAGTAAAAAGCAGATATCTCTAGAGGCTACCAAGACTTGCTGAACCGTCCACATCCAAGGTTCCTTTTGCAGCCAATGGACAAACGTCACTGATGGGACAAAATAATGGGCAGACTTTTGTTGTTTGTGTAGGAACCGATACAGACGTCGAGTAACAAATCGATGTATTATGGTCAATTGCAGTACACGAGAGAGACTGTGCTTCATTGTTCCATGGAATGCAACAGGTAAACGAAATGATTTGAGATGTATACGAGGGAAAACAAAAGAAAGACATCTCAAAGGAGTGTGGAACCATTCACAAATTGAACCCAAACAGTCATAGGGTTGAACAATCCGGGCTGAGACACGCCCAACACACTGCAGCGAATCAAAAACCTGAAAATAGGCAAACACAACAAACTGAAAAAACGAGCAACCACATTGTTACAATCACCAATGTACGAATTCGGTGTAGTTTGCAAACTTTGACTCTAGATGACGTTTTGATAGATGCGGTGCATGTCAACTGACACCCCTTGAAGCACTTATTTATCTTTTTCTCATTATTCAGAGCGTCCATTTTGGCACCAGCATGTTACTGTTTGTTCTAAAATTAGTTAAACACCGTTTGACTGGTCGAAGTGAAGTATGAAAATCGCAGTGGCCTCGGTTTGTTGGAAAAATCACTGAACGGGTATTCAGACAACTTAGTAGAGTCCCAAGTGCGAAACGTCTGAACTTCGACTGAATTCTGAACAATGACAGAAACAGTGAGCTTAAACGCAACAAAGACTCTGCCAGCTGAGCTACGAAGCCACGCTGAAAGCCCAAGAATCTCACATTCTGACTCAGCTGCCCACCCAAACGTTTGTGGAATACGGCTTGCACTAAATAATCCGGGAGAATGACTGTCAAAACAATGAAGCAGGTGAGCCAAATGAGGCGATATTAAAAATGGAATTATTCACAATTACTACTGGAAAACTCAGGATCAACATGGCCTCGAGTCGATTCAGATACCGCATGAAATACAGGCGTAATAACACCATGAAAACGATTTTATTTATTCGCAAACAGTTTTGTACTGACGAGACACTGTTTTATTTTTGGCATGGCTTATCGAGATGCGCTGCGCTCATTTTAGTTTCAGTTGTGCGAAGTTACCAGCAGTCCAGTGAATTACAGAGATTTCTGTTCTATTAAAATTTTATTCATGTGACCAAACTACAGACATCTCTTGGTCGATGGTACAATTGGCAGCAGTTCGGAAATTTAGATTATCTTATATTGAACACCATCATTTTAAAAGGAAGCACCAAACTCCAATTTCATTCTGGCTACCGTGTTTGTGTGACTAGCTCATTAACCGCAACGCCACTGATTTTACAGCCATCTTGACCGATTAATCATATCTGTAGACGCTCAACTACAACCTTGTGTGAATAGTGGTCAGTTTGCCCTTCATTTGCGAAAGAAAATAAATGGAACTGTTCTGTTCACAGGGATTGATGACCGTTAGATCAGGATTTTTAAGTTAGATTGAATCTACTGTCTTCATTGAACTAAGTGAGCATGGGGTAACTCGTTGAATTAACCACAGTTATTGAGATTATTTCAACTTGGGGTAGCAATAATGCTTTGATGCGCTCATTGTTGTTTTGTAAACTATTCAATCAATTATTTGAACTATATTTCAGTTTTTGCCTGTTTACATAAGTAAAACCAGATTGATCTGTAAACCCAATTTAAACTAAGTATGGTCTATTAGTTTTTAACATTTGTGACGCGAATCACATCGGATACCATAAAACATCACTCATTCATTGAATCTTGGTACATTTTGCAGACTTTTGAATAAAACCGTTTCCATAAATTTATTGTGAATTTCCTCATTACTTTATAATTAAGGGTTTGAAATAGAGTGGCAGTTTTGGAGCAAATTTGGAACTCACATCAACAAGAGAATGCAGTTTACGCACCATAAACCCTATCATTTGCAGATGTATCGTGGGTTTTTGACAAACAAGATAGCGTTCGATCGTCAGCTTGTCGCTGAGACGAACCGAATATTTCTGTCTACCAAACCGCAATTTCTAGTTAATAGTATGGCGGATTTTTTTGGTGTGAGGCGGCCTTTTCGTATAAAATCCGGATTTTGGATTAAGTCACACCAACGACATGAACCGTTTTTCCCTATGCGGCATGTACTAAGCCTGCTGACCCACGAATCTTTGACGGTACAGTTTCATTACCCAACCGCTACGCTGTGTATTCGGTAAGCTGTCAGTGAGATATTGACTACTTCTACAGCTATGGCCAGGCTGGGACATTTGTCAACCTCCGTTAGACCATGAACACACTTTTGCGAGAAAAACCATCAGGTCGGTCAAAGGATTTTGAGTCTGCATCTTATGAACAAATTTGACAGTTGTCTTCCTTTGTTGTCGTTCAAAAGCTAAATCCGGAGCTGAAAGGAAGTAACTGACAGCGAAACTTAACACCTAAAATCATCCAGCAATCTGTTGCTGCTGAGTTCCTACTACTAGGGTCAGGAATGTGCCAGTTTTTACCAGTAAACATCGAGTAACATTTGACTTCTACTTTGTTTTTTAACCAAATATGACCCAAAATTCGAAGTAACTGTTTGCAATAAATGCAGCACCATATGGACTGGAGCAGTTATTCTGCCCTAATTTACAAGTGGTTCAATAAAACTGGTCTTACAAATGTCACCTACAGTAAATTCAACTAAAAAAACTACAGTTAACAAAAAAGGTTTCACGCTTATATTTACTGATAAAAATGTCCTCAGCTTGCTTCATTCACGGATCATAGAATTATTCTGTCGATTTTTGGTGTAGTAAAATGTTGTCCGGTTAAAAGCGCCGTTGTAATGGGTTTCCATGTTACTAGAAAACAGTTTTGAAATCCAGTTGAGGAAGTAGTTTTTGCATGTAGATGCGTCATTTCGTCCTCTGGCGAAACAGACCATCACAAAACTTAATGTTTTCATCAATGTCAATGAATAATTGGGCTTGCGGAATCTTTTCACTCTGTAGCCTACCAGTAATTGCCAAAATTGTGAAGGAGGTAAAAGAAAAGGACATTTCACTATTGTAGGTCATATTTACCTTTAGAATGGTTGGCTAACTGTATAAGTAAATGACAGATTGTAATGGGTTATTTCAGGTTTGTTGTTAGTAGATCGTGCACCATTCCGAAAATTTTACCGGAACGCTTTATAGGGTAGTTAAACTTTAAGCATCCTGCTATACATCGTATGAGGTCAACGACTCGCTGTTATGTTTACTCACCGGGAATCAACAACCAGGTTGAAACTTTGATTCGAACTTTCAAAAGCTGTGTAATGTTGGCAAAGTATCAGTTAACTATGACTATGACTCAGGGTCTAAGGGTGACAATCCGTGGTCTCGGGTCCACATTGCGTTTGCAGACCTATTGAGCAGACTGTTTCGTGTATTAACAATCGATGCATGCTCATTGTTGTCAGAAATTTTTCCAGTGCTGATAATCACAACGTCGACAACCCTTTATCACCACTGACATCTGTTCTCTTAATTTGGTGTTCCGGTGATTCTAGTGACGAAAAGTTGACCACGATTTACCACAGCAGAGTTTCAGGGACTTCATTATCAACAGTGGTATGCTTCACGTATTCACATACTTTATCATCCACAATCTGACGCGTAAGAGGGCCTTTCAGAAGGTGGGAATGGTAGGTGCGTTAGAGGAATGATTCATGTTTTCCTGAAGGCCCGCCGTTCAAAAACCAACCCAGCTAACCGGAAAAGGAGTCAACGATTGAATCATTTCTTAGAGGTCAGTTAGGGGTTCCGTTTGGTGCTATACGGTCAAAAACCTTTCTAACGAGGAATGAACCGATGAAATCGTAGTTCAACCAGCCTCATGGCTGAAGCTTCAGTTTCTTTCGACGAATGTATGTACGCAATTTGCGTCACATCGCGAAGGTTTGGCTATCAAACGTCAATCTTCAGGGTAATGTCGTTTATCTAGTGTAAGACGTTGGCTAGACGCATCATGTGGTTCACTTGATAAAACGGGTTTATGATAGTTAAGATTACCAACAGACCAACAATCTGCTATCAGTTGTCGTGTTGCTTGTTATATTCTCATTAACGCCAATACACCTGGCAGCTATCCATCGGCTACTTCAGATGTTCGTTATCTTCGCAGATCTGGTCATATTCGTCACCTGATAAATCATTTGTGTTAACTTCGGAAATCCTTCGTATAACGTAAACAACCAGCCCTTTTTGAAAACGACGATGTTGAGGCCGAGCTCCTATCGTTTAATTTGTTCATTTTACTGAACGTTGACAGTCTAGCCACATAAAAACAACAGATTTTTGTTTTCTGAATGGTTGATTATCAGACTGGTCACATTCGTGGTTATCATGATAATCTCATGGTTTCAAATATGCCCATCACGATAGTGAAAATAAAGATATATAAGTGAACATATGTTTTCGATAATTCATCTTCAGGTCGGTACAATTATGTAAGGAGTTAATAGAGTTAGATCGAGAAATCGATCAGACTTATTACAGAAGAACTCGGTCACTGGTCAGCCAGTTGGCGATGGCTTGATTGGTCGGTTACGTCGCGCTTGCCCATTGGTTTGACCGCACAGGTTGTCCATCGATCCGATGGATATGTGGCCGTGGTAGGTGCAAAGCCTGAACAAGCTGTTTTTGATGACATAATACCGGGTCAAGTAACATGATTTAAATAGCCTCAGCGGTACATAGTGATTTGGTCCCGTACTGGGTAACATCAACTGGTCCTTTCTCCTAACTGCGGGGCTTGACTACAATTCAGCAACGAAATGTGCAAATATTACCCTAAGAACAGTACGATTTGCTACGACCACAAGTTATGTGGACCGGATTAGGGCTAACATGTCGAACCATAAACCTCTATAATGGGCGCTCAGTTCACGTGCTTTATAAAGGTGTGTTGGCCTGATTAGGTGTTTTTTGTAGTTGGTTACTTTTGTGTTGCTATGCAACTTATTTTCATATCATTTCATCTGTAACGGCACGCCCACATTAAAACCCACACTAATGGGCAGTGGTGTAAATGAAAACACTGGTTTTGGAATCAGCCTGGTTAAAAGAACACCCAGCCTAACGATACAAACTATTTAACAGCGTCACTCTGTGAGCATGGTCACTTTTTGGATGGCCTATCAGGGCCCTTTAAAAGTTATTTGATCAGACCTCCCTAGTAGCAGTCAGCTAAAAGAACACCTTCACAGCCTTTGATTCAGTATAAAAGCAGTCAAGTCGGCTGCACTACTAATGCCACTATACAAGATGTTTACACAACAATCGAACGCACTCAACGAGAACATTTTGTACGAGGTGGCCACCTGAAAGTGACTGAGAACATTTTGATGCTCCTCTGCCGACCACACATTAGCCTGTGCGGACCGGCCAGTTAACTAAATCTTTTAAAATAACATGTATAAACTAACGCGTTGAACTCTGAGCGCACTGAACTCGTATTAATCAGTCAGTGTTGGCCGTTGACCTAGATGACATGGTAAAACTAAAATGAACCTGGCTTCGTTTCTCACACAGATTGCTAGAATGTCACGTGGAAATTGCAGTGGTATTAACTTGAGCAGATAGATTGACAACAGCTTTATGTTCCAAATAATTTGAGGGATCGTCAAAAACTCTCATCGTTATTAAACTGTGGTCACTTTGCTGTTTGAAGGGTAGCACCACACCGGTAGTACATGTGGTTGGAACAAAAAGCGCATTGTGACCCAGCAACCTTTCAAAGGATAACTAAGTACAGTTATTGACATAGTGTAACTCGCTGAACGAAAAACTATTGTTTCTCAAGAACGAGAACAAAATCAAGGTAATTTTATGAAGGAATGCAATAATGCTAACAGCCGGCGTTCTTTTTGTGGCGATGTGTGCCGTGATCCTAGTCAAATTCCTTTGCCAACAGTACAGCTTGCGATTTTGCTCAAACCTTCCACAATTGTAGGATAAATTGTACTTTGTGCACCGAAAGCTAGCGTTGAGACTATTAGTAGAGAGGAACAGAATGCGAAAAAATCCAGTCCCGTTAATGATAAGCATTTAGGATCGGACAATGTTGCCATAGCTGAGAAATTTGTCAACATCGACGAAAATGCGTTGGCCAATAGTGAACTACTACATAGACGACAGGCCCAAATATTCAACTAGTCCAGAAAAATGGAAGAGTAACATTCAATTTTCATCAAACCATCGAGATCAGGTACCTATAGAAAAAGCCTTTCGGGTGTGTTATCGTTAGTGCAGACGTGTCGATAAGAGACAATACATTAGGTATATTACAAAAACAGTTGACATTTATTTTACTTCACACACTGCAAATTGTAGAATATACTACTTGTATAAATTTACGCTGTATTGCAGTTTACAGTCTAGTGTGCACTTTTGGAAGTTGTGTAATTTAGAGTTATAACCTCGTCAGGGGGCTAGGCGTACATACGACTGTTGGCGTGCGTTCTCAGACTAGCGCACCACAAAGGACGTCTGCACATAAATGGTGTCGCGCGTGACGCGCACCAGCGCTTGTTGTTCTATCTAGTAGTAGTAGTAGTAGCAGTAGTCTAGTAGTGGTTAACCAGATAACAGGATGGTATTGAAACAAACCCCTTGTCCGTGAGAAATTAAAAAAACTAAGACAATCCAATGGTGTTTTCCAAGTGACTGACTTTCCAGAGCGAAACAATGTATCTACAGTAGAAGGCATAAGGATGAATCATATCTTGGCGAAACGCTGCCTAGCATAGGCTATTCTGACAGGTTAGAAGCCATGCATTGAGAGCTGGTAGTTTAGAGCACGCGTGCGACAACTAAGAATCAAGGATATGTGTAAGTTAGCATATTACCAATAGACGAAGAAGTTCACTAAACGAAATAACTTAACAATCAGGGGATGGTTATCGCTCGGCGTCTGTTCCGGCGAGCATTCCAGTTCGTGTAGCGCAAAATACATCAGCCTCCATTTTATCAAAATATTGGAATATCGTCACAATGCAATAATTTCTGTAGCTAATTATCCGCCGAAAAGTGAGTTAAACGAAATCTGGAAGCTTCTTATTAATACGGAAGGGGGTAAGCAACAGCTCGAAGGCAAGCCAAGACCAGAATGCTCAATCTAGGGGAAAGGGTGACGTATTGAGATAACCAAATACGGGTGACAGCTGCTCTAGCACAAGAGCATCATTACTGTGTCTGAGTTACTTGGCAGTCATTTCCCCAAAGCATACGGTGGTAAATTTTGCTTTCCGCTGCCCTGCAGAACACAAATAAAGCATTTCCTCGACGCTGAAAGTAGCCCTACAATATATGCTGGTAAAGCGCACAGTTAGAATTAAACGTGCGGCGGAATCATCATCGACTATCGTTACTACGCTCCACGCAAATCAGTTGTACCTCAACTTCCGGGTGTACGAACTAGAGCTGTATTCGGATATAGATATCTTTTTACAGCACACCAAACAGTCATACATGGACCGCAATTCTGAAGAACTGTAACAATGTTCACTTGTTTCATTGGTGACTGGTGGTAAATGTTTACTCGTTATGCATCAATTAAATGCTTCATTTTCCTACACCTGTGATATGAAAGTGGTTGTTCCCATCTCAATAGCACATAACATGCTTGACCAGATGCCATGAGGACTCGGCTGTTAAGTAGCTAAAACATGAAAGTCATACGCATGCGTCTGCTGTGAACGCATGAATGTCTGTTTGGTAATATTTCGCAGTGCAAGAAGTTTTCACTATCAGTATGGATTCATCCTACGACAGCATCTTTCCACGTATTAGTTCCCTGTAGATACCTGAATCCGAACAGTGTAGAGTGATTTTATACTCGAATTTGGCCGTTCGAATTTTCTTATAACGAAAATGTGGTATAACTTGCTGACACCTTGCAATGATATCATTTACATTTTTGACAGGAAGTGATTGAAGCTTCAAGAAATGGTAACTCGTTCCGAAGTACACCGACATGCTGCCTACAGCTCACTAAATATGTCAGTGGCGTTCTTCTTATTGTCAGTGTTTTCAATACTGAAGAGGCACTAGCCCTAGCAGCCGACAACTCGTACTAATTAAATTTGTTTGAGCTTTTGAAGTGACAATATTTCGTCGTACTGCAGTCAGATTGAGCCAATAGAATTCAATAAACTTGTTAAACAGTGTATTGATTATCACTGAGTTGTTTGAGGTTTGGCAGATGGCACCTGAAGTTGACTCCCGCTTGGCAGTGGTATTCTAATTCAAGTGGACTGTTCTGCAGGCTTTCGGAAAAATATACACTGGATCAAGGATTTATTCTCGTTAGAGCCAGTGAGTATTACTTCCTAGTGGCGACAAGTCCTGCCTTTTTTGTTTGATAGACAGGTTAATCTCGGCATAATAAATGTGAAAACAATTATCAGGATGAGTCAACAGATCATTTGCTAAGGCAACTGTAAGCACCGTTTGTGCTAACAGATGCACAATAAGTGTTCTCAATTGTGAGTTCAATTGATTGGTCAAAAATGGACGAGTGGCCGCTCCAACTTATTCTGAGCTAAGAGCTGCTCAACCGGATAGAAACTGATGACTCAGACAGATGTTATAGTACCAAACTGGTCCATTACCATACACTGTATGAATGAACTGACCAATCTTCCTACTCACCGTAGTAACTGTTTTCACATTTAAGGCCTAACTAGCTTGATGGTCAAATAAAAATAGACACTTTTTGCTGCTTCGTTGTGTTTTGTGACACAAACATAAGAAAGCTGAGAACTCAACTTTTGAGGTTGGTGAAGTAAGTTCCTGATTTGGTTTATTAGACCTATGGTTTTTGGTGTCAGAAGGAATAATTTCAGGAAATGAGTTCATCTGTGAGTGAGTGAAGCAAACGGTTTTATGTGCTTATTGATTACCGACTAGTACGAACGTATTTGCTTCTACGTGAGTTAATACAATATTATTAGCCGCGATGGTTTCGGCCCAGTGCGTCAGCATTGGTTCTCTCTGATGTCATGCTGGCTTTGATAAGGATGGTAGTCTACTTTTGTTGACCATTGTAGTTTAACTCTGGTATGCAAGTTCCAGAATGGATGTTTATTTGGATTTCATGGTTTCTCAAATTATACCATTCCACAGTAAATAATAACATCTTTTATGAAGCAGCTGTGCTGTGTGAATTGTACGAGGTTCCTGATTCAGATCACGCCAAAATAATTGTATTATATTTATTCCTATTGAATCTATTGCACTTTAAGGAGTAGCACAGTAGACCGGTGTAAAAGTTTATCTAGAACTAACAAAAAACAAGCTAAGTAATAAAATCGCACGAAAATTCTCATATATTCTACAAAAAAGCTTACAAAGAACTGTGTCATACTGACACTCTTGGGATAGCGAAAGACCGTATAGTTCAGAACAAACATGTAGATGCAGGTAAACGCTTATGCCCAATTTATAATTCAGAAATTTGTTGGATTGCCAAGACACCCGAATTTTGAATACTAAAGTTCCAGAAGTATACTTGAAAGGTTCAAATTTCTGTAATATGTACCCTTCAGTAAATTGTCAGATTAGTTTTTTACAACGTGGAATGAATTGTTGGCGTCTGTCGTTCGCTCCGTCTTCAGCATGCCAAACGTTTAAGCGCGTGTAAAATGTGAATACCAGTTCCTGTTCAACAGGCTACGGTAAAACTTCCTAAATACTAGGTTCTGTTGAAAAACTCGAATGGCTTTCGACTGGATATTATCATTGGATACTAAAGTTTCACATATGTAATGAACAAATACTATAAGAGCAATATAGACCACAGTAAAGTGATGAAACCATGAAATAAAACTTGTCCGGTCCCTTTAAAAGTGATTCTAACTGATATATGGCTAAAGTGTGTGGCAAATTTGCATAAAAAATAACTAACACGGCACATTCTGCATGTAAGCCTACATATGATGTATTTATAAAATAGATTGTATAAGTGTGTAAAAACACTGTTCGCGACGGCAGAGATACACTGTAATGTTCCATTACGCTTACCATCAAAGCATCAGTTTGCGACTGGTCTCGCCCTTAGTTGAACACATCAAGAGGAGATAGTTAATGTGGGAAAATGAAAAAATAATGTGTCGGTTGGTCATCAAACTGTCGAATATTCTTCAATCGAAGCTACCGAGAAACTACTGAATATTCTACGAGAAGACTGACAGAATTACATATTGAACGTTCCGCTTTATGGTGCTTAATTTTTTAGTATTGCTTACTATACTTTCGGTGTACCTTCTGTACCTTCTGGAATTTCCCAAGACTGAATCACAAAATATGGAAACAAAATGACGACTGTTGCTATTTTCCTGACTGTCTTATTGGCACGTTGTGCAGTTGTCATCTAGTGGACTGGACGTCATCCTACTTAACATCAATTATCCACAAGAGTGAAGATCTACACGACTGCTGATAGCATCTAGTAAACACCACTATGCATTCAAAAGTTTCAGTAGTTTAGCAAAATGTTCACCCACTTCTAAAGAAATCATACTCCAGTCATATCATGGCCAATTTTGTACAAAACATTTAAGTAATATGGAGAGATAGATGTTGTTTCCAATGATATCCGAAACTCTCTCTAAGTTGAAACGTACATAAAATCACTGTCGTTGATGGCAGTGGTTAACACTGACAAATTGATCGTGAAACGCTCACCTGGTGGACAGTAAATGTAAACAAACGCAACTGGGCACAGTGTAACACTAATTTAGGAGCTGTGTGTAAGTGCTAAGCGGTAGGACACCAACCGTTTAAGCCATATGTGTTAAGTGGTGCAATCAGCGTGATCCAAAGGTCATCCGTAAAGTTCATTTCTTTGTGAAATCATGTAAAAGCACGAAACAATATGTTCATTGTAAGTGTTTGTGCAACGACAGAATATGATTACTCAATCGTGCCCAGTGTGTGATCAGTGGGGCAATGGTCAACACGGTTGCCTCAGATAAACGCAGCCGGAGCTCTAGTTCCGACCGTGGCAAGGATATACACTACCGGCCAGCTCTAGAAAAAGCAAAACTCGAGTACAACGCTTCTTTTCGAGAGTGGCCGACTGGAATGTTTATGGGAATGAGACAGCTGCGATCAACTGTAAATAACGTTCAGTTTCTAAAAACTGAAAAAAAATTAACGAGCTGCATTTACAAAGTTTGAAAATGGATGAGATTTAACAATAAGGTAGATATGGGTCAAAGTTCACAAAAACTAGCGAACTATATGCTTGCTTTTTTGTTGTAAACGTTAAACATACTTAAAACACGCAATATGAATTAGAAATTGTAATATTTATTTGAATGGATATAGTCTGTTTTTGACTGTTAGTTTTCCACTGGCCATGGCTTCAAGCGCTCAAAATTGAGTACATAATGATTCTTAGTGCTCACCCTCAAGCCAACGCTTCATAACCGGTTTGGACCCTGTTTGAATTCACCAGATAGGGAGTCTGAATGGGGAGTGAATTGACAATTTTTTAGCGTTACGAACTAAAGCTCCTATTTGCTCGATCACTAGTCTTATGAACATCACTTGTGAAGGGAGTAATCCGAATGTATTTGAGTCAACTTGCTTTTTCATAAAGCTTTTCACACAACTTGTGGCCTGCCGCATAAGAGCTTCGGTTCATACTGCTAAGGGTTACATGTTCGGTCCCCCGTTTGGACTATCACTACCTGATGAGTCCAGATAAAGACGGATCCAGTCAAAGAGTGTAAGTTTGAATACAAGTATCAGCAATCATCAAGGCGCAGCAAATTATTAGGCATTTGTCTCACTCACTTTCACTTCACGAGTTTTTAATTTTTCCCAGTTGTGAATCACTGGACAAAGTACTTGAGGTGGAGCGAACAAGATTTTTTTGGTTCCACCCGGAAAGCTTTTCGTTTTTCCGATTGTTCAGTTTTATTACCTGAAATTCGTTTTGTCAATATTGTGTTGACAATCAGCTAAAAAACGCTCAAATCCATGGCACTATTTCTTGCATTCGTTTTCGTTCCCTTGAAGACCGCATTCTGCGTTGCATGGTTAAATCCTTATTAATGCATTTATGGTCAGTGGTCTTGAGTACAGATTAGTTGTTGAGCTATTCTGTACAAGTCCACAGCAAAATAATACCTTTGTTATCAGGCAGCTTATGCGTAACAATTGTCTAGAATCAGTGTGATGTATCACGGCACCAAAGTTGGGCTAAACTACTTCAAGAAATTACAATGATTTCGTGTCCTAGTTAACCTTCCCTGACTACTGTTTTAAAGAAAATTTGACGTTGAAATATCGAACTGAGCTTTGTTCTGTGGGTTTCTGAAAGAAATGAACTCGCCACGTTAAAATTGTTTGAAATAATGCAACTAGCAGGCCTCGTAATTATGTCATGCGTTTTCTTAAGTTGTACAGGAACATAATCATAAGCAAACGACCACGTATAAAAGGAGGTTTTTTCCTCATAGCTCGATGATGTCATTCAACAAGTTAACGAAGCCATTTACTAAGCAAATTCGTCCGTTTTGACCGTCACCACCCCAATCTGAATGAATCAAACATACATACTTACAGTTTAAAGTCAATGGAGAACTTCTATCACCAAACAGATGGCGTGGCAATGGGATCCCCATTGAGTCCGTTGTTTGCAAACATCTTCATGGCGAAGCTTGGGAATGACCAGTTAGAAGAAGCCATTCATGGATTTAGTGTGTTATAAGCGATATGTGGATGATATCATATGTATATGTGGCAAAAGTGTTAACCCAACGGATATCTTGGCCATTTTCAACTCGGTGCACACGAAAGTGACATTTGCATTAGAAACTGAACGTAACGACCAACTAACCTTCCTGGACGTACTCATCCGGCGACCTGCTGATGAATCGATTCAACGTAAAATCTATAGGAAAGAGACCTTGAGTGGGCGATATGTCCAGTTCAGTAGCTTTGTCCATCTAAGACAAGAAAGGAATCTCATAAACTACTTGGCTAATAGAGTTATGGGAATATGTACACAGGTACAGTTTCCAATAAACTATCGTCCCTACACACTGTTCTTACAAAATGGCTAACGAGAGCGTTTTGTAGACAAGACTATGGAACGTCATGTGAACTAGAATAAGATTACCCAAAAGGAAAAAGATAGTATTTTTTCATTGCTATTCAAAGGGGATACGCTTGCCGAAACAATCACTAAGAGACTTAACATCGTTATCGATAAAACATTCTATGCTGCCAAATTACCTATCTGTTTCAACTTTATTCCAGCCTTGTGTTTATGGTTAAGGGACAAAGTATCAATTAGTGCAGCTTCTTTTAATGTATACTCAGTTACTTGTTCCTGTGGGACTGGTTACGTGGATCGCACGACCAGGCGCTTATCTGAACGTATCCGTGAACATCATCCAATATGAACCAGTAGCGGAGTCACCAAGACAAACATCAGCGCAATTGTTGCACTCCTCATTGATGCACATCATACTGTCAACCTAGACTCCTGTTTTCGTCCGATTTACCAAGTCAGCGACGGCCACTCAAAAGCTGTCAGATGCCGAAATTAAGCCACAGCTGAAGCGAATGGAATTCGATTGAAAAATCCACCTTTGTGCGCCCAAAACCGCTTTGTTCAGACGTTGAAGTTGCTATCACCAACCACCGACAATACGTCTGATCAAAGCGCCATGGTTCTAGTTGCTTCATAATGGTGAATTAATCGTATCAAAACGTTGTTTTCTTATGTGCCAATGACGTGTCTGACCTCACTCAAACTTGCTACTTGTTTTCGTTCGTTCCGTCCTGACGACTCTGTTTCAGACAAATGTTATGTATCACTAATAAGTAGTGTGGCAGATTTATGAAGTTAGATGAGACCCAACTGTGAAAAGTCAGGGCTTCGGCTGGATTCGAACCAGCGACAGAAACACCGTGCCTCAACGCGGCAAACGCTCTATCAGCTAAGCTACGAAGCCACGCCAGGAGCTCGGAAATTTTACATTTGGACTCGGTTACCCACCCGTCCCACTGTCTCATATGGAATCCACCAAATGATCCAGGGGATCGACTGCCCCGGCAGGATTTCTCAAACAGTTCACGCTGGAATCCACCAATGCGACTGTTGAGCATAGCATTTGTATTACTAATAAGTAGAGTTCAAATGTGAAACTTCCGAGCTCCTGACGTAGCTTCGTAGCTCAGCTGGTAGAGCGCTTGCCGCGGTGAGGCATGGTGTTTCTGTCACTGGTTCGAATCCAGCCGAAGCCCTGATTTCTCACAGTTGGGTCTCATCCACATGTTATGTAATTAGCCTGACGATGAATAACTGAAAACGAGCTTATTCACTACACTATTGTTCCCGACTATAACTTCACTAGAGCTTAATACCAACAGCCTATTGAGCGTAAAAGATTATCAGAGTTGAGTAACTGAAAATGTTTTTTAATGTGCCCAAATCTCACACGTTGCTGTTGTAGTGCGTTAGAAGATAGCTTTCCCAAGAAGTTAACAAAACACAGGCTAATGATTTCAAAATGTAGTATGTCTTAATGAATGTAACCAAAATATTTGCTTTCTCATAGCGGTAGTCAGGCCTTTCTAGCGTTCTTTTAATCAATCTTAGGTTACTTCGAATGTTTCACCAGGTAATTGAACGTCACAGTACATAAATCATGAGTACCCTCATCAAGAATTCTTCACTTCCGAATTTGTTTTGTATTGTGATCGTCAAAACAAGTGGTTTTAGATTTTCTTGCCACAGCTTAAACCAGAGACCACATTTGAAACGTGTTCACACGTTGCTTGCTGATGAAATATTTATGAGCCCGTCATCTTAACTATTCGTGTGTCACATCGTAAAGTTTATAAACGTTACGCGTCTCTGTATGTCCAAACAACAGTTGCTTAGTAGTCATTCACTGTCGCCAATACAAGTTTGTTAACATAGGTGAAAATATTTATATCTCCTGAAAGAAAATTCGTTCACTTATAATCATTGAGTACAACTTAGGGAGAATTTTGGGAAGAAATCGAAGAAGCCTAATTTAGAGATTATGGTTATATTAGTTGAAATGTTTCAGTGTTATTTCAACTGTAGCCTGGTTGGGCAGACTTTCTAAAGACCACATACCGTCTTGAGATTTTTGTATATCTACCTCAACATATATGTTCGTTCGCTGGACACATGTTGTCGTTTGCTAATCCCGTTTTTCTCTTCTACAAAGACAACCTGTCAGTTAGGTGCATTAAATATACTAGTCAGTAGAGCCCCTCTTTAATAAGAACGTTGTAACGGTGAGGTCGATATTGAAGGAGAAATGTTCCTTTAAAAGAGACTGTAATGTTTCTTTTAATAAGCAAACAACTTATTCGTCCTAGTACACACTTATAGTCATTTCGGTGAAAGCTACGTGGTGAACCGTCGCTAATTTGGTTTCTGCCATCAATAAGTGCGTCAAAATGTACAAATGAACAACTTGTACTCAAAGTCGGGACTCCAGCTTATCATGTTTAATGCAGTCCATCGTTTGGAGGTCTCATTTTCTACCTAAAATTGTACAGAGTACGCCGAATAACTGAAATCAAAACAACGAGATAACAAAGAGCACAGTTTCAACATTTAGTCAGCGGAATAGGTATGAACATACTCACCTGCTGGTTCTTCTTCAACTGGTTACGCTTGAATGAAGATGCGTGGTGACTGTAATGTGCGACCGAAAACAGCAAGCGCGCATTAGTTGAATTTGAATTGGTGACGGAGCGTGCTGCTGTGTTGTCGGCGCCGTTTTAGTTATCGTTTGTGTAAGTCGTGTGCATGGCTTACTGGGCCTTTGGCTCATGTTTGTTTCTTGTTTCCTTTTGCAGGACTTGTTGGAAACCCTATTTCGGAAGAACGCTGTCCCCTGGTGTCTCCACATTGCCCCAAAGTTGGTCCGTAAGTGTAACGGACAACCCGAGTAGAAACAGCCGGCTTGCATGCTACAGTTACCATAAAAGAGTATGGGTGAATGAACAGGGCAAAAATGGAATGCCGTGAGATAACAACTGTTCAGTCACGTAAGCTTATGAGAACAGCGGTACGACGGTAGTATATATCACTAACTGGATGCCGTGCCGAGAAGTACGAAAGTACGTCAAAGACGATATTCTCATTATCGCTTCTACCTGTTGGATTAAAGTACTCATAAGTTCTTTGTTGTTCGTATTTTCACGCAAGCATGACACGATAAGTGATCTTCAACTGTAGACAAGCTGGTTTTCATACGAAAGACAGTGTGAATCAGCCAACTTAGAGCAATGAAGAAACAACGAACTTCAAAACGTACACGGTATACCCACACAGAGGTATGACTGTGGATGACATCAATGCAGACGAGTATGCGAATTCCGGCTCCAGTTATATTACGGATGAATGTATTGAGGATAAGAACCTAGAAAAGAACTTACCTCTGACATCAGTACTCTCCCCACAAAGCCTAACTGTGAAACAGATCAATTGTCCTTCTTGGCTCTCTCAAGCATGATAAGCTGCAAGTCATTCACGTACATGTTGTGGATGCGAAGTGACATCATCACCCAGTCAAAACGTTATAAAATGTATTTGGAAATTGTTGAGTAGCGTTTATCACGATCTTTATCACGGCCTATGCTGTTACCTTGGCGAGGTGGTCAAGCTTGTGCACTGTTTTGAACCGGCGCTCTATGCTAATTAAGACTCCAGTCCTTCCAGGTGCAACCTTGTCAGACAAGCCAAAGGGGAGCAGTCAGACGAAAAACAGTTACACTCATAGAAATGTATGTCGCACTACTGACCGCATAGGAGTGCTTAGGTAGTGAGGCACGATCCTATGGGCATACAGCAGAACTATTTTCATAGTTGCGGCACTGCTGTCTTCCGTATCAGGAAGAAGGGGGTTAGAAAAGGTACCCTCAAACAAAGAGCACTCCGATCGCCCAACGGTTGACCGCCGGGAGTGACCGCCGGCGTATTATCCAATACGGTCGAAAAACATTTTACCTCTCAAACGCTTGATGTAGCTTCGAGT
>JTDE01000540.1:126864-142640 GCA_014338405.1 Paragonimus skrjabini miyazakii | reverse complement strand
CAAAACATGTTAAGCTGGAAAAGGTGTAGATGTTGTGGCCACAAAAGTGTTCGGCATTGGAAGTTGTATTTTGCCTGTCGTCCACTACAAAGCAGGAAAAATACGTCACAACAATCAAGTGAACTAATTTACATGGTTAGTATAGCACCACGTCCGTTGCCAGCCGTGTAAGGCATATTCCCTGAAAAAGTATACACTTTTCAGATAATCGCTACGACTCTTTCAATCGCTAAGGACTGTCACTAATTGAAACATGTTTGTTGTTTTTCCGCTTCACGACACAGTAACCTCGTAACGTATTATCACCCTGGTGTTCCTGGTAGAAAGTTCTCTTCCACTAAGATAAACACACTGTACAGCAACACCACAAAGGTGAGAACTAGGGATTTTAGCGCAAAGATAGATTATCACAGCCGAAATCTAAACACCGGATGATGCAGTGTGAAGGAAAATATTCCGAGATATTGGGACAGACCTTGAGCGTCAAAAAAAGAGTGTGATGCTTATCTTTGGAAAAGAATCTGTTGATGTAAACAGACTAGCCTAGATTGAAGTGAACTGTAACAGAGATATCTTACTGAATTCGTTCCAAACAGAGTTGAAATTTACTGTAGTCGGAGAATTAGTGAGGGAGTGCAATTAGTTCCGACTGGACTCAAAATGGAAAAACTATGGTAGCACTGCACCTAGTGGAAGTTAACTTCGGGTCGTCTGAAAAGGATGAGCGATTTCATCTTGGAATAAACAACATTTTTCCTTGCTTACTGTTGCAAGATCCAAAACAACGCAACCAACACAAGTAAAACAGAATTTTTTTTAGATACAAGCGAATCTTTAACGTATAAATTAAAAATATGATGATGGTAGGACACCTTGTAGGATACCATGTTTATCGTGAACTGAGCGGAAGCGTGGATTACAGTTGACTACTAAAAGATTTCAGGATCCAGAGAGTTACAGGCAGACAAGTTTGCTTCATTGTTTGTGAACACATGGCATTTAGCCTAAAGCTTAAGGTAAGCTGAGTGATAAATTTGGAGTTTGTCATTTTATGGACCCGGTGTGATGCAAACATTTTTCCAGCCATCTGCAACTATTCCTCCATGCCGTTAGGTAAGCAGTGGCAAAAACGATGTCCTGGTTGATTTACCAGACCACACATTAGGTGTGGTACATTATACATCCTGGCAGTTCGCAAATCACTGAGCCTGTCAGCATTGAGGATTGACATCACAATTCGAAATGGTGAGCAAGTTGTGGATGCAGAAACTGATGTTAATCTTTTTAGTGTTGTTGACTGTTGCCTGGGTAGTTGTGAGCTGATTGTCGTAAAATCATCAACGTTCTTCCGATTTTACTTGAGACGCATTAGGGCTCATTAGGGTCATATTCAGTTCATATTTCAAGTTTAATCAGGTAATCTCCGGTACAATATATTTCCGCTAAATCAAACATGGGTCGAGCAATAGCAGTGACAGATGACGAATCGGTGTAGGAACTAAATAAAAGCAAATTGTACGAAAACGATAGATCTTTCGCTATCCACTGTACTGTCAAGCAGTTGTGAATTTAAACTTAGTTTCAGACTACTATATTTAGTAGGTTGGTCGATTAATTATATTGTATGGATAGTTCATACCGACAACAGACAGTCTACCAAATCGATCGGCCTTTAGTTAATTTATTTTAGTGGCTTTCTCAAATATCCAGTAACTTCACAGAAAACTGCGGTCAACGATGATAACTAACCCGCTCAGCTAGTGTCCTCCGTTATGTCCCTTGGGTGCCCTTCCATTTTGGTGTAAGGGACGTGCACACATGTTTAAGATTTACGTACGTCATTGAAACATCGATTTACGTTCCGTCAATGTTCAAAGTTTAAGGTTTAGCTGGTGTTATTAATCAGATTGGTTCGATGAGTTTTCAATTGGACACGCAACATGAAAATTACCCGGAACTTAACACGCGGCGTAAGCTTGAAAGTACAATGGGTAAAAATGATGATCCGTAGTCAGTGAAGGTTAAGAAATTTGCAATTAATTTTAGTCTACTTTGGCTAACTTGTGATCGCTGTTTACCGAAAAATATTAGGTACTTTTTATTCATATTCGTTGAACGTCACTCATAGCCAATTGCAGCTTATGAATCCACATGGGTTTCTCAGTCAGCCCTTCTTGAAGAAGAGCACTAAACTAGAACTTCGCTGTTGTCATTGCTAGTCCGTAGGTCCAGACTACTGCTCCTTTCTTTCTTCTGCATCATAATTATTGTGGCATTCATCCTCGCATTGTTATGTATACCTGATATTTAAGTGACTGAGGCTGCAGATGGTTACTTGATAATGGTTCCGGTAACCTGTACAATGTTTCGGGTGCCAGTTACGACTTGGATCCGTAGACGAGCTACTTGTAAAAAAATACAAAGGAAATAATTGCACTAAATTATGTAAACTGTTGTATCAAGCCTGTTAACCAATTATGGTTTTTGTGCAGCATCCGAGTAACTGTCTGCTCATTACTTGTCATCACCCTTTTAGGATTGACTGACATGTAAAGGTACAAAAACAAGGCGGATCAAGACATGCAGTTCCAAGTCCCGTTTAAGGCCAAAATATCGTGCCCAGGTGGTACCATGTGGTTAAACGCAGAACCGTTTTATCTTAGGTTTGAAGCTACTTACAGTATATTTTCCATGACGAATTTTAGCGTTTCATCAGTAGTCTCTTAACCGTCAAAATGTTAAAGTGCCTAAACGTTTTAGCTTTACCCCCAGCCACATTATATCTAGTCGGAGTCATCTAAACAGTCGTGTCACTTCAAAATCCGGATGATAAACTTGTTAATTATATGTATTTAAAATAATGAGTCCGCGTTGTGCAGTTCACTGGAACAATAAAAAGACATGCCTCTAGAGATGCAAAAGTCTCGTTTATTCTCAAAAATCGATTAAACGAGATGATGACTTAGCTCCTGGAGGCAAAATAATGGAAAGGCCGAAAGCCAACCAGGCGACCAATGGAAGTGCGGTTGACAGTTTCAGTTACACGTGAAAGAAGTTGCCTGTGGCATAAACAAAACACTGGTTCAAGTTTTGGCAGTGGCGATTATATGCACTACTGACGAGCTCTAATGAGAGCGAAACTCGAGTTTAGTGCTTCTTTTCGAAAGGGGCCGACTGGAAAGTCTATGGGTATGCGACAGCTGCGATCAATTGTAGGTTATGTTCAAATTGAAACTGTAAACTTCGGAGCAGAACTCCAGAACCTTAGCTCACACAGTACTTAGTCCCAACCAGTCACGTAGTTGACCCTGTTACTCTACTCACAAGCTGTTATGACGTTGCCGTCAGAAACGTTAGTTAAACTACACATGCCTGT
The DNA here is from genome assembly GCA_014338405.1 of Paragonimus skrjabini miyazakii. Classification (NCBI taxonomy): domain Eukaryota; kingdom Metazoa; phylum Platyhelminthes; class Trematoda; order Plagiorchiida; family Troglotrematidae; genus Paragonimus; species Paragonimus skrjabini miyazakii. Next base: position 139,264 of record JTDE01000540.1, on the reverse strand, counting down.
TGTCTGTTTGTAGAAGGTAGTGTTGCAATCACTTTTGGTGTCGCAGAATTGAAATAGTTTGCTTCACATCAACACACACCCGTATGATGTTCGGTTCATTGGTTGTTGTTGTGAACGCAGATGACTGTTTTACTGTTATGTGTAATAGATCGAAGTATATAAACGGAATGCTTACACCTCGCACTGTCTTCTCACCATCTCAATGTACACTTATGGAAGGATTGTTTGTTAGTATTACTGAGCATCCGCATGCCCACCCTACGATTGATTTTGTCCCCGTTTAAATTGGTGATAACGCTAGACTGTTAACTAAAAGTTCAATCTCAGTTCAACTTCGGTTATCACTACGTGACCTGTATCGATCTAGGATAAACCTAGACTTGAGCATTCATCACATTTATTTCATCTGACGTTTCTAGTTTTCATCCCTGCGCCAAATCTTCACTCTATTGTTGTTATTACCGTTAAATTTGGATATCAGAAAGCATTAGTATCGTAGGAATTTCTACCCCTGCGATTATAACTACTGAGAAATAGATAACTATGAGTACTGTTAACTGGTCTGTGGTTGGAGTTTATTTCGATGCTAAAAGGAATGGGAAAATAACTACCCACTTGGCTGAGTATGTTCTACAAGAGGGCAAACGAACGTAGTTTCCGGTAAATGATACATACTAGCGTGTTTATATTTGCTATGGCAGTATCTATTAAACCTTTTCTTTCAGACATATCAATAATGACAGTTGAATCATCTGTAAAAAACTGTAACAGAAGCAGGAATCATGCAATAATCACTTCCAAAAATCTAGAAAGGCATGCTTCCAAGTTAGAATAGTGTATCTTTTCAAAACGAACAGGCAATTCAAACTGTAGTAACTCAGATGGCGAATAAGACATCTACTTGTTATCAGACATTCCATGTTGTCCCCGCTATACGGTAACGCCATGAGCAGGGAGATTTCAGAAGTTAGTGAATTGTACTGGTAATTTTAGTTGTTATAAATCTGAAACATTACAAAAGCCTCAAGTGTGCACAGTAATCTTACCTAGAACCTAAGTAAGTACACATATAGTCATACAGCATTCTGTCTAGCACCGTTCAGTACAAAGATTATGGTTACTATCTAATTACTGAAACGGCAAAAAATATTATTGTGTGTCATAAATACAAACGATTCGTTCGGTGGTTTATATGGTGTGGACTAATAATTTTGACTTGTATTTTTCGGGAACACCAAGTTTTGTATGAGTTTTCTGCATCTGAAGCAGATAACGCTATTTTGTTTTAGAAAGTAAACATATTTTACTTTAAGGATTTCTCATTACGAACAAATAGTGAGCTCATGTCTGATCGTTTGGTTACACAACTACTACGCTAAACAGAACAAAAACGTTTATATCTAAGATGGTGGCAATTAAGCTCTCGGTGACATATCCATAGGTTTATTACTCTAATTTCCAACTAACCACGGGCCATCCGTTGGATTCTGTCACACACGCACACAAACGTAACAATACATTCTGAAAATACTGGTAACAGTACCAGCCTCGCTACACCCGGGAGATGCTATACATATTTGATAATGATATCACGAGAACACAGTGTTGATGGCTGCTCTGAATCGTTCCACTTAAAGACAACTTGATAGACTCAGAACGGTCACTGCAATATTTCGGTGGTGAAAACCCACCTGATTTACCGCTTATTCAAACCACGACATAATAGAAGATCTAACAAAAGACCAAGCTAAACGTCATGTTAAAATACAACATCGCGATTATACGAAAAGCCCAAATGTTACAACTTCCGTTATTCGCCAAGTTCTTTGTTCTGTATCGCACTAGTCGGCTTACAGTTTGTGATTTCGCATGTGTCATTGAGATCAGCCAATGACTGTGATTTCTTTAATACTGTTGTACATGTATATTGCGGATTCTTGTCTCGCGAATAACTACTGTTTACTGTGACCAGTCCGTGGTCTTTTCCTTACTGCTTGTGTGGAAGGGTTAAATTCGAATATGATTCGTAGGGCCATTCGAAGCCGTTAATTCCAAATACTACAATTTCATATTTACATGCGCGGTTCATTCAGCCGAGCGATGTTGCATTCCGTCAGTAAACTACACGGGAAACTGTTAGTCACAGTTATTCAAACTATGCTGTCGTGGTCAGCCGTCGTATGACCAGTGTACCTGTGCTCACGGTCAGATAGTTTTCCATGTCACACTTGCAAGGAATGGAGTGGGTGTTTTATCCACAAGTATAAGGTAACTTCTGTGATTCTTACATGAACCGGTAAAAATACCAGCATGTTCCCTGACACACGGAGCTCACTGAACCGTTATTGGCCAAACTTGTTAGAAGAACGATTTAGTCCAAGTGGGTAATATTTAGTCTGTACAGCGTGGTGATCGAAGGCAGTAATGGGTTGCAAGTCGAATGTAGGGCAAATATAAAGGGTTTTTCATTGAGGAAGTATAAACCTGTGTATCTAAAAATAGAAACACTGTTTTTCATGGTTCTTATTCAGAATGGCTCATCAATATTTCTAATGTTGAGCGAAGATCAAGTAGGTCTCAATTGATTGATTCACTTGGTTCTTTGTGGACTTCGTAACTTCCACTGACGGATCAAAATTAATAACACCTGCAGGTGGCAAACACGATGCCCTTTTCGACCGTAGTCTGCTGCTATCCCATGTCCCCACTTTGTAAAAAGGACGAACCTCTTGCAGTTTCACGTATTTTTGTGATGACGCGTCTTGCCGTCTACACTTGTGGAGATTAGATTCTTTAACGCCTGACACTGGGTCACTGACCTTCGCACAGTTTGGCCACATCAAGCGAACGGTTTTGTGCGCGATCCGGCGAACTGCTCTAATGGTCATTGTTGCATTGGAATCTTGGGAGTTAAGCGACAGCAAGATCTGACACACTTCGCGTGTCCAAACCAATAAACTAGACCGCCGACTCTAAAACGATTTTCTAAACGACAGAGGAGGGATGGATATCGAACTACTTCGCAACCGAAACCACCAGCCGTAAAGATGAGAGCAGATAAGAAAGAATCACTATAGAAGAAAATGATAGACGCTGATCGCAATTAGTTGAAGCGCTTACAACATCTCAAACATTGTGTTTAGTTTATACTTCTCTACGATTAAATTAAACTACGTTCAGAATAGCCTATAATATCAAGATACTTTCCGACAATCAGTGCCATATTTCAATGATAACAGATAGGTTTGTACACAAGCGACTGTTTCGAGTAATATAAAGCTGCGTTTTCAGTTTGCCTCAACGGATTGGGGTTGACTGAAACGTACACATCAGGAAGAGTTGGAACGTTACTCTACGCACCTCGATTACTAGGTGTGAATAGGTTGATGTTCGCCTAAACTGCGCTGCCAGTAAAGATTCCAATACTGTTTTTCTGCCCCAGGTGAAATACCTACTAACATATAGAAAGGGCGGAGGCTATTGTCAACGCCGATGGAGTGATGAAAAACGATTAAACACTGAATGGTAAAAATTGTCGGTTTCAACTATTCAGCTCACGACTTCACGCTTTTGTTTCGGTGGGTTGTATTTTTTCACTACGCAATGTATACGGGTTTCCTAGTTCGATTGAAAGCAATTTGTGGCTACTGTGTGAGATCTCTGGTGCGTCTTGTCATGAAGAAGTCAATTTAGTTCAGTTTACCTCCTCCGTTGTTCTAGAGGGGAGCATTTTCATCTGGAGATTGCATATATATGATAGTTCGGTGATGATGATGCCAATTATTATTTTTCCAGCTGTCTGGTTGAACTTCATTTTTGTCAGTAGCTCCTGTCTAGGTTTGAACAGTCCGGGTGCACCATGCCAATACATAACTCATATAACTGTGGCCATTTCATGGCATGGTAGTTGGAAACCTGGTATAGTTTTAAACATGCATATTTGTGTTGTACTCTGGTGAAAATGATTGACCAATAAAACAACAGTTCATGACAAAAACATTTGAAATTTCCTACCAGCGGACGAAACTGTTAGTTCTGTGTTCATATGTCTAATAAAAATATCATTGATGACTATACGTGGCGTTTACGTTTCAATAGACCGATCTCGATAGGACAAATTAAGCCGCCGATTAATCGTTACTAAAGTTCAGATGCAAATTAACATTTTCATAAACTTAGTATGCCACTGGCATTTGTTTGAAAAATGTTTGATAACGGCATGTTTGCACCTTCAATAGAACGGAAGTAGAGAAAAGTGTCCATTGTTATACCATTGTGGTCACTTTGGTAGCAATGGTAGGCTATAACCATCTGTTTAGTTTCTCAGCACCAAACGATGACAACGCTAGTCCGATGGCGGGGTGGAGATGGAGAAAGCTTTTTGATTAACAATTTGCTGACATTATGCAAAAGTTGGTCAAACTGCGACGCCGTTTCGAGAAATTTAGAACACGCGATGAAGGAGGCACCTAACAACAGGTGAACAACCAATTGTTCTCTCATCGACCATAGACAAAGGAAGAAAATAAACCTAATTTGAATTATAGACGCCATTTAAAAAATGCGTTGTAACTGCCATCTCCTTCACTCTATTGACAGGTTGTTAATTTAAAAAATCAGAATTCGCTTGTTGCGGCCAGACTTGTTAAGAGTAAAATATACGACTCAGAAAAGATTAAATTTTAGTTTCCACTATTAACTGTAGTTAATTACAAGTCATATTCATGTCAGTAATGTGAAAGGGGACCATTACTTCTTGAATGACCCCTTGGTTTACTTTAAAACAATTTTTGAGCTTCAGCGGTTTGTACAATTTTGACACTGTAACGATTGCATGCCGTAAGAATCTTGTTTGCTTAGAAGACACTGGATGGGCATTGGCGAAGCTTTACCGGTTGAAAATTTAGGGGCAACAGAAGTAACAAAACGACAAACCATTCATGCCTTGACGAGACTACCGGTTTTGCTTAGTCGCAGCAGTCGAGACCTAAAATGTTGCAATTCTCGCTGTTCACTATCTGTACTTACACAGTCTCTGGCTGAATATCTTACTCGTCCAAAGCGAAGTATCTGCTTCTCTGTGTCGAGTACGTGACCTTTGCTAGTTCACGTGACTCGGTGTACTTACAGATTAAGCAACTTGCCGACTGGCTGGGACGTAGAGGAGAGAGGGATGAGCTGTGATGTTCTTCACCAACGTAACCTTCCACCAAACGTTCAAGAAGTCCCCAATTGTTGATTGCCTGCCTTATTCCTCTCAGTCACCGGATTTTTTGTAACTATGTAGGTAAAATGATTTCAAAAACTGCAGAAGTCTAGATACGTTTGCGTGGAAGAAGGTGCGTCAAGCACAATGTCACTAGAGTGCAAGAGTGGGTCAACACAGTGATCTTAATCAAAAATGAGCCAGTGAAACAGTAACATACAAGAACAAAAGGGTCTACTCTGGAGCAACATTTTACTCTGAGTTTTTCCTACTAGTTTTATGCTGGGAATGCAGAATGTCGTCAACAGGATCACCGCGATAAACATAGAAGGTAAGGAAATCGATAAATTGAAGAATGAACGGTATTCAATAAAGACCACGTAGGCGAACGGTGTGGAGAAGCCAGCACACGTATGTGATAGCACAACAACTAGAGAATCAAGTGACTTTTCTGTCTAGTCTGAGTTGGCGAAACAACAGCGATTCTTTCTGTCAGTACTACTTATCTAACGAATTTCATTATCAGTGACATGTCATTCAGCCAGTGCAATTAGAAAGCGAACTGAGAAATAACAACACGGTAGTTAAGACGGATAAGGATTTCGTTTTCAACATTAAAAAGACATTTGTGTTTACTTCATTTCATTATATAGCCACTAGGTGGTGTAAACTTTGTCAAGGTGAGTCAATGGAACAAGTGTTTCAAGCAGCGTCGATATGAAGCTTGTTCGTTACCTAACTGATATTCAGAATGAGCCATAAATGTGAGCTACCTGTCCACTACACTCATGTGTTTCTATATACTACAATTTGTCGCCGTTGTACAGCATGTTTTTTCGATCTTTTGGCTGGACGTCTGTGTAATTAGAAGAACAGATATTGTTCGACTTTGATCACACACATTAGTGACATATCAGTTAATATAAGAATTCCATTTTGCATTTAAGCTTCTTATAATTGTTTTAATACATAAGTTTCACACAATTATGAAAACCGTTTATCAGCTTCTCGTCATTTTAATCAGCATTGACAGTCTAATACGAACAAGATAACATGGGGACAAAAATATGATAGCATACGCGTTACGTTCAGTTGGCGTCATTGCATACTTGACTGAAATCTGTATGTCAAATATAATGAGTTTTTGGTTTCGTGCAGGATGTGAAGATATATTTACACACATATATGCACACACCTACATATATGTATGTGTACTCCTGTACTTAAAGAACCAGTAATAGCCAAACTTGAATAAACGTCTGTGCATTCTGGACCATCAAGTTATGCTCATCAAAATACAAGTTAACCACATGTTTTATGGCGGAGCTGTTACCTCTTATGGAGGTCGCATGTTAAACATGTTGCTAAATGGTTAAAATAACTTACTACCAGGTAACAGCGTTTGGATAGTAGGACATGGTGATCTACGGCTAAATTGGAACTACTGGTTTAAATGTATTGAGTGAGGGTTAAAACTCACTATGTCAGGACAAAATACTATAAAATTTGGTATCAGCTTGTTGTGAATAATCAGTCCTTGTCGATCAGTTCAAGTCAGTCACATATGAGACTTGACAACGGTTAAATCGATAGCTACCAGAAATCTAGCAGTTCACTCAGGTCCTATAAATCTCCAGACTTGAGTTGTCCCTCTATTTCTCTCATTTACACCGGAGCATATCATATTTACCAGCCTTATGCCCCGTCAGAGCATCCACTGTTGGATGCAGTGACTGGGCTGTTGACAAACTAAGAGTATTAACTCGTTTCGTAACAACATCTACAATAGGTATGTTTTACCGATGACAGATCAAGAGCATAATCCTTTGTGTCCTGTCAGGCAGGAGATGACAGTCTAAGTATATGAAGCAGGTCATCCATATACTTCAGTATACGGCAACTCCGCAATTAAAGTGTAATATACGACTTAGTTGAACTCCTAGAGGTGTTTTTTTTACTCAACGTAAACCGGCTATGAAAGTAGTTTCGATGTCTCACGTTGAGATGATATCATAGCACGATGGTACAGGTATACTGACGACCATACCTACGGGTATTATGAATTACTGCTGTAACTGACAGATTCTACGAGTCTTTTTTCAACTAATTTGACAATGTTTGTGATAGACGGATCAGTGCTTTGAAATGAAGAACATACGTTCGCGATAATTCACCGTTAGGCCAGTACAGTTACATAAAAGGAGGTAGTCGTAGTTTGGGATGACATTCAAATTTCTTACGGAACAGCTAAGTAGTTGGCCACTCAATAGCTTGATCAGTTCATTCAAGTAATTATTTAGAAAGTTGTGGTTTTGCGTCGGCTCTGTAAATTTTGTCGTCATGGTAGTACACTTCTTCACAAATCAAACTGAAATCATCGAAATAACTTACAGTTTAAATTATTTAAATCCTCATGTGTTTAATTGATAACACCGGTTCTGTTCTCAGACCTGACTACAGTTGACAAATCCCCCGCTAGACAAAGTTGGAATTGTGAGGAAGAAGGTCGTTATAATGAAAATCCTCACTATCCGAAAGCTATCTGCAATGCTCAGAAATTAAGGACATCGAATTAACGTTTGATTTTAACCCTTCCACACAAATAGCAAGGAAAAGACAACGGACTGGTCACAGTAAACAGTAGTTATTCACGAGACAAGAATCCGCATTTATACATGTACAACAGTATTAAAGAAATCACATTCATTGGCTGATCTAAATGACACGTGCGAAATCACAAACTGTAAGCCGACTAGTGCGATACAGAACAAAGAACTTGGCGAATAACGGAAGTTGTAACATTGGGGTTTTTCGTTTAATCGCGATGTTGTATTTTAACATGACGTTTAGCTTGGTCTTTTGTTAGATCTTCTATTGTGTCGTGGTTTGAATAAGCGGTGAAGCAAATATATTCTCGCCACACTATCTTCTTGTTATAGGGTGAGCTTTCGTGCTCGTTTTACTCAACGCACATACAACGAAGATTTGTTCAGAGGGGATAATTGATCTGCCCCTTACATAGCTGCTTTCGTTGTAATAAAATATACAGGGCAGAGCGCTGCTGTACCAAATTCATTCCACAACAATGTAGCACAACTGAGACAGGTAGAGGGCACATACTCGCAGTTTTGATTCCTGTCATCTGTGTCAAACTGAGTTCAGTGCGTGCATCATTTTCAATACATTTACCTGCAAATTATGAACCATTTCATAGTAACCAAACGAGCAAGTGGGCAAAGGAAAACTCCGTAATTTATAGTTCACAGCATAGGCTAATTACATCTACTGGCTGCTGTTTGGCTCAATGCGACCAGAAGAGAACACACCATATTCACAGAATTTGAAACAGTCCTTGGATGCACATTTTTCTGACGCGTTTGTTTAAATGAGTTTTGTTGATCTTATATCTAGCTGATTGGGGATCTTACTAGAAGTGCTGAGGGCCGTTGAGGGAGAAGCTCAAAACGTTATCCAACAGCGAACAAAATCAGAGAGTCAGGTGTTTTAAGTGACTCGGGAATGGCTGAGGGTCCTGCAACATCACGCAGTGGTGTGGTTAGGGTCATATGTTAAGACCGGCTTCCTGTGGCATTTGACCAGAATGTAAAACTATACATGTTCACCAATGAGCTGTTTTAACTTGCATGCACCCGTAGTGACTGAACAATAGGACAGGGTTGACAGCACCAGTGCAGTCAATATCACGCATGCACAGACACAGGGCACTTCGCCATATGTGCAACTCATCTAGGGCATTGGGCTACGACAGTGACTTTACCCGGGCCAACAAAACAACGAGACCGTCCACAACGGTGATTGGATACTGACCTATATAACTCCGTGAATAATGCGATGATTCTCTACTGTAAGTCACTACGTTGACATCGACAGGTTTCACACCAAACATTTAATCCATACAGCACCGATTTCAAGGATGTATTACTTTGTCTAAGGCACTGCTGGCTTTGTGTAAATGTTATTTGCGTTACAAGTGGTCTCTCAGTTCACAGCGGACATCGGATTTACTTCCAAATAACCAGAGTGATCACAGATGTCCTGTCACGATCAGACGGTGACATTATTAATGAAACCCGGCTGGTCTATTTTGTCAAAATGACGGAGGTGTGGCACTCGGATCCTGAACTGTAACAAAAACTGCCAGCCCTTTCACCACCAACGGTGGAAACCTCGCAGATCCACAAGCAAAATCGTTGGCGAGATTTAAAATCCTTCCCTCGAACGTTTGCATTGTTATCCAATTGTCCAGCAGTTGCGATTCATCTCATAGTTTCTCGCTCTCAGGTACATAACAAAACCACGGAACAAATTTATATTCGTTTTTTCCGGTCGATTATCAATACCGATGGTTGTGAAAGAGAATAGACCTGTTTAGCTTGTAAACGTTCAAGTGTACAACGTAAGATTACAATTTCAGTTGGCATACCCCCCCTCCCCATATGCTCGATCTTTGCACATTGATATACTTGAGCCTCTTCCGTCACCCTGTCTACAGGTGGAAAGGTAGACATCTGCTTTTGTAGTTCTTGCACACACAGCTATCGAAAGAGGGAGGCATTTTCAGTACAACCGTTAAGTCTGTTGTAGCAAAACATCACATACTATTCTCGGGTCACCGGCTTAGTAGAATCGTTCCATCTCCAGCCATAAGCTTTAGTGAAGGCTCACGGAGATTAGAGAAAGTAGATGGAACTTCTCTTAGTCTTCCTTGTTGTTCATTCATGAAACAGGGCATAGGCCTTTTCCCGCCTAGCCCGTTAGTAGTGCAACTTTGTGCCAACATACACTGACGGCCACAAGATGAAGCACATAGGATATCGTGAACCCCACTGATTATATTCAACAGCTCCAAGGCCTTGTGACTACTATCAAAGTGCCTGACACAAGAACGAGTGTAACATCGTCATCCATCTGGTACAGACCGATGTATCAGTAAGAACGTTTTCAAAACACTCCCCCAATTATCACGTAATCAACCTTAAAATCAGTTGTCATCCTGAATGTAAATTGCTTACGAGTACGCGTGAAAAAGACAACTGAGTGATTCCGTGAGCCAAATGAGGTTCCATGCCTTTTCGTTCCACAGTTTAGACTGTATAAAGGGACAATTACCACGATGTGCACAGTTGACTGCACCGAAATCAAGCGCCACTTTTAGTTAGAAAGTGGCCTCGAATCGTCTTTCACTTTCAGTGAAACAGTACCAGAATGTATTAAATCATACGCAACACGAGAGACAATTTTTTATAATGGACTTTACACGTGTTTATATGTACACCCACCGTATGTGGTTCTTTGGTTAATGTTTCGCGGGTCTTCTGCTGCAAGTGACTTTTGTCAAGACTTTGTTTTGTTAGCAAATCTATAAACAGTTGGGGTGTTCAATACACTTTGCAATCTGTTGATCACAACTAAACCCACGCTGTAACGACGTATATACTGGTCCCTCTAATTTTGTCATACCAATGATGTACCGTACGGTCTTTTCTGCAAGGTCATCCCAAAGTGAGAACTCCGAAGACTGTTGCATTTCATCTCTCTTAATAAAGCGACTTTACAAAGGATGTGTAACTCACAGTTGAGTAAAGCCTAATCATTTACTGAGATCAATGTCTGCCGAATATTGTTTTGTTTTTTCTTCAATGGCACGGTGCACGCTAGGTTCGACCTATCTCACTGGCCACACATAGGCGAACCTGAACCCGGACTTGGGTGTGTCTATTTAAGAAAACAACGAGTGCTTTGTACTACTGAAGGTGTTTTTCAAAATTTTTCACTCAGTTACTTCACATTTGTAAAGAAAACGGAAAAGAAATATTATTGTCACAAGGAAAAATGATCAACATGTACTTTTCAGGCTTTCAGTTAGGGATTCAGATTTTGTGCTTTAGACATTAACGAGAAAGTATTGACCGATATGTAGGTTTTGTCCAATCGGTAGTTTATTTTGTGTTCCGCGCAGTTTTACAAACAACATAAACTATGTCAGTTTCTTTTCTTGTTGAGGGAATGTTCGGATTCTTTAATACTATCCAAATGATTATTTCCGGTCAAGGATCGAAGTTAGTTACATTACAAGATGTGGAAAATGAAAATTTTGGATCGATTTTTCATTTTCAACGGGTACATTCTTGTGAGAATCCATTTTTGGAATCACACTAACAATTAACATGGCATGAATGTTCCCAAAAAGGGCAAAAATTGAAATACAAGAAAAGAAACAAAGCACAGTTTGTTTTACACATGATTAATCACAGAGAATATGTGAAAAATTCGAGAACAGTCTTAAAGAAAAAGTGACAAATTGAACGATTGTGGGAAAATGCAAGCTCAGAGGCCTCGGATAAATGTTTTATGTTCATCGGTTCATTATTTGGGAAGGCTTTCTCCAAGTGAACAAAACACGTCAATACTTTTGTGACAAGTATTGCAAACAAACTTTCGCTTCGCCAATTTTAACTCAGTTGATAGAAAAAAATACTTAATTATGATAGTCTAGAATTTTGTGCATCTATTAGCGTTAGAGTTACTTATATTCGAGGGGTGGTATGTTATTAAAATATTTGTATGATACATAAATAGCAATGTACTGAATAACCGTAAACATCAATCTATAGTACACGTGTGGGAGCTTCTCAGAATCCAGATGGTGCGGCAGAAATGATTTTGACTGTTATAAATCACCAATTAAAACAGTGGAAGCTCGTAGGGTATGTCGGACAAATGGTTGACGTGAGAGTGATATCTGACTTGTAATTCATATACTAGATGAAGATAGACAAAACTTGGAGTTGAAAATTCTCACCATGGACCCATGTATTGTTTAGCTCGTGTGGCAGCGTAAAGACAGGATGTGTTGTTTATCATAATGTGCAGCAGGGAATAGTGATGACTCATGATGCGTCGCGCATGAAGGTATGTGACAAAACTCGAGTAGTTGTTGTGACAGTCTTTTTGGCAAGGGCCATACCAAACAACGAACAAGATAGTGTGTTGGTGACTGACGACGTTGATGAGGTTGGAACCGCTGATCATACCAAGCCAAGTGCTGTATCGAGCATTGATCGAGTACACATCAGTGATTTTTAAGTTCATATCAGTTTATGAAATGTCAGTCAAATGAATATCACTGTCGAGACACGTTACATTTTTCCACACTATTTTTCTATTTCAAAA
>JTDE01000540.1:87257-126674 GCA_014338405.1 Paragonimus skrjabini miyazakii | reverse complement strand
CATTTTTATCACCTTTTTGATCTTGTGTTCATACCTGAATTTTGTATAGTGTATAGATCCACTACAACATATTGGATGTGATACGTTAGAGAGGTAACTCAGGTGAATGCGCACATGGCAAGTTCAACGAGGTAATTAGGGAACATGTGCGGAAGAACACATTGGAGTTGTGATGATGGGTTTGTCATTATGGTTCGGCAGGCCGAAAAGTTCCGCACGAGGTCATATGAGCCGTTACACAGCGTTAAGTTAATTGGTCCATGTGCTATATGATTTGAACGCATACTTACCTAGGAATACCAAAAGACACGTTGCACAAACAGTGATTGCGGATTTTTATGACTTCTCGAGATTGTGACTATATTTGACTCGAAACAAATGGTTTATTTCAGCAATATTTAAATTGTGCTGAAAAGGCGCTAAGCGCACACTATGTAGCGAGCACAACACACATTTCAGTATAGGATACACATTAGATAAAGCGACATACGGGATATACAACTACAACCATAGACAAATGTAAGATACATTAGATAACTTAATGTTATCGCGTTGTTTGAATGTATCCAGTTACGTTAATCTCGCAAAGAACTAGTTCTGAACACAGTAGAATGAACAGAAGTAGCTAAGGGACAAAATCTTGATGATCACATAATGTGTTCCTAATGTTTCTGAACAACAAGTTAAAATTTTCGAAGAGGAATAATCTTTGTTTGGTCTCACGCAGGTACTTGGAGTTGGTGGACTTAGGTTTTCTCTACTGTGTGGACAGACATATGCCAGAAACCTTTCTGTATGCACATTTTCAACATTACCAGTCAGCGTATAACGGTTGCTCTGTGTGATGGAGGACATCGTCCACTTACCTTTATCTATCTACACTACGCTTCCGGCATCTTGTGCAATGTACTTACATCTCACCGTGACACTTGGAAAATCTCTCATCCTGGATGACCGTTTCAGAAAATATCCCCGTTTATAATTGTGATAGTAAAAAATACTTATATGGAATTCCCTCAGAAGTAGCGTTGGATCGTGCTGAAAGATTGCCAAATTTTGTTTCTCGTAATACGTTGATGACGCTTATGCGAATACAACCCCAGAACCTATAATTCGACAGGAAACAAAAATACAGCCCACGAATGACCAGCTACCATTTTCAGGTTGCCTAGTCAGCATAGTTGAATAAAACTTTGCAGGAAACCAGAAAATAACGAAGAAATAAATAGGGGTTACGCTACTGGACAAGTACTGGCCAAGTCAGTTTCCAAGAAAGGGAGAAAGAACAGTATTCGAACCATCAACGTAGACGACAGTGAGTTTAAAATGTACCTGTTAAAATGCTTTGTTGTAGGCTGTTCGCAGATTTCCTAAAGAGTTAGGTGTTAAGGCTCTGTTTTGGACACGGAAATCTCGGGAAAAAATTTGGATGAATCATACGGATTTCTTGCTTGTTGAGTAAACTAAAAACTGCTGTACACAGACTAACACGTGTACAGGTTGATATTGGACAGACTAGGCAAGAACTCAGAGCCACTACTAATGGGTTTTCAAGGAACATCAGGAAAGCAAACTGAAATCAACCGATCTACTGGGTTATGATAATATATTCCGCTGTTGCCGGTCACATGTTTGACAAGTCACGGAAATTACCCGTAATCTATCGAAACAAGGGGTCAGAACGGGGCAAAAGAGTTTAACCACAAGGCAACTGGCAATTACGAACGCTAATTGCACCATAAATGGGCCAGGCGGCTCTGACTTCTCTAGCGCATGGTTTCTAGTTTTGAATCGGTCAAACGGGCATTCACTGAGGTTTAAATGAAGTGACCATCGTGGAAAATCTCGACTACCATTTACTTTTCTATATTTTCGAAAAAATTCTGCTCAATCCTGTTGACTGATCGTAGTGACATCATTACTCCCTTGTTTCTTACGCGTTCCCGTCTACTGAAATGAACAATTTTAACCTATTGTTGATACCTGTCACTGTACGCTTTACCTGTATCCAATCGTCTGAAGATTTTATTAATTACTTACGGTTAACTTGTCGTAATTACCACCAGCAGTTTTGAGAAAACTTCCGTTTCGAAAAGTCCCCAATAAACAGGGCTGCCATATTTAGTAGGCTGTTCAGAATCACAAATAAACATATCAGTGTGACATAATAACAAGCGGAATACGTGTTTTGAAGGCATTTACACATTAAGTGCTTTTAACACACGTACCTCTGAAGTTAATATCCATTTCTTCCGAAAACGTAACTGGAAACGTTTACAGTGAATCAAAATATGCACTCAAAAGATCGGTATTGACCCTGAAACCTTTTGAAAAATTGACAGTCTCTCATGCAGTTGACTGACAAGCCAAGATAACGGAAACAAGGAGTAACATTTCGTCCAGCCTCATCGACTATAAACACATCTCGAAAGGTTAGTCAGCAAGTAGCAGCAAACACTAGTGAAGCAGATAACATCAGTTACACGGAAGCAACGTCAGCACCCTTCAAATGCAGAAACGGATGGAGCTTCCTTTCATTGATACAATCCAGTGAGCGATCCGAATCATGTTTTGACTACCGAACTACAGAGCGAATGAATTTATGGGATTAGCCAAGTGACCTGTCCCAAACGTGCCTTGTGAGGGTAGTCGCATAATTTCTGCTTAAACTTTCAGTTGCTAACGTTTGCTATGCCAGCCTTTTCAGTAACCACCCAGGCTAGTGTCCGGTGGTCAACTGACTTAAACCAGCTTCCTTTGTGTCGATACCAATGTCATTGAAACTGCAACTGATAAATCAAGTTAGGCAGAAGTATTCGCAACATTACTATCGGAAACATGGCCAGCACCCCTTTCCGTAAACAGCAACATTAGTAAATTAGAGGTAAGTTCATTGTGCTTCAATGCAGATCACTACTTTCTACTTGCATCATTGGTTAAGTAATTACCCTCTAGGGGTTCGAATGACCTCATTCGTGCGGACGAACGCATTGGAGGTGTGACGAAGTTATCATCATGTTCCAGTTGACCGAACAGCGACCTGTCAATTTCGAATGTCTTTCGAACCCCTACATCCCTAAAAAGCCGGTTTAAGATTATCTGCATTTCCACAACAGCCGCCATTCGAAAGTTGACTACATCTTTTTCATTGTGGACTATGAACTTCCTTGGTGGACCATTAACCAGCAGGAAATTTCTGAAACTCTTCTTCCTGGCACATATTATTGGTAGCCCAAATCTGCCTCGTTCGTGGAATAATGTTAACAAAAAACCTCATGTGTACGCTATAAATATAACTGTGAAAAGTTGCAAATAGTGACTGTTCCACACTGCTTTACAATGCAACGAAGATTGTAATAAGTCATCCTGAAGTCTAGCAAGCGAAGTGTCTGATAACACCCAAATTAGGTTGACCTCCTTTTTACGAGCGATTCATATACGGGGGCCTGGAGTAAGGAAGCTGAAGTCATGGACTTGCGTTACAAAAACTAGTTACAAAAACGTCTATCACACCAACTCTAACTGTTAGTCTTAAATCGGTATCACATTGGTTTCGGAATGTCGGTATCAGGGTCAAACACATGAGGTGACATTGTGGCAAAACGTTGTCAGGCGAAGCAAGCTCCTAGTTGATCGATTTGTTGTTGCACCAGTCGCGCGTTCACGTTTACGAGCTGGCATTTCAGTCCACAATGCAGCTTCTGTTTAATCGTGTTGTTCCTATATGTCCTGTTCTATTCGTTTGATTACCGTCTTTTGCGGTGGACTTTTGTCTGTCTCTTCTCATCCTTCAGGACGACTCCACTCATTCGTGTTTTTCGTGCTCCACCCGGTGTGGGTTATGGACATATTTCACAGCTGCGTTGAGACATTCTTTGGTGTCGGGATAGTTGCGTCTCCGACTTGTTAGTTCATCAAACCTGCCCGTCTTTGAGGAACCTGTTCCGACTGAGCTAAGGTGCCAGCTGTTCGCAATTGATCTGCTGACCCCAAGTGCCTTGACCATGTGGGAAGTTTGTGTCTCTCCTCTTCTTCCTGTCCTCTAATCGTGCCTTCGCCTAGGTCCGCCACCTCCGACCGTCAATATTAATGCAGTTGCTCGGTCATAGATCTTGAACGGTCGTCATTTTTGTGCTGTTTCTCACGACGTATCTTTGTTCATTTAGACGTTGTTTCGTCGTTTATTTGGATGTCTCTTGTTTCAGATGTCATCATTCTCCGGGCAGCAGCGGATACGCAGACATCCAATAAAATATTGGGTTTTTTACGCATGTGAGCTCAAATGATGAACGCTAATTTGTTGCATACTTTGTGGTATCCAAACAACACCTCCAATTGTTGTTCCCTCTAGTTGGAGTCACTACAGTTCAACCATTCCTTCAGCATGCAGTTGGACCATCCACCAATCTGTTTGTATGTGGATAGCATGGGAAGGCTCGTAAATGTTGAAATCCTCATTTAATTAGCAGTATCTGGAATTTGAAACAGTGGTTCCCCGATATAAATCTGAAAAAGTCCAACAGTATAACGTAAGATGTCTTGTGCACCGATATTTCGTTCGCATCTCATCTGTTACTACAGCGAACTTAGCACAATCAATATACAGCAAGCAGGCACGACAACAATGGTAGAGAATGCGGGCATGATAAGCGAGGTCAGAATGATTAAGTCTCAAGAACAGGGCATTCGGATGACGCAACATGAGGCTGATAAGGACGGTTAGGTTACAGGGTCAATTGATCATGGGCCGTTAAGTGAGAGGTAGAGGGAAGGTCAATAAGTACTTTCAGACTGGACTGGAAACAAAACTGTTAGACGGGTGCATGGTAGAAAGCAAGAAAAAACGTTCAGGACGATGAAAAGTTCTTGGGAATGGGTTAAAATTACCAAGGGAAGGATAAATTGATAACCATTTGTTTTCGAACACACAGCACCAGGTTTGTTTGACGAATGGCAACAGCCTCTACAAACCGTAGACTTTGCTTCGTTTATGGCGATATATGATATGAAATGCAGTATCACCACAGACTCGATGGCCCGTCTCGTGTAAGTGTTTCGTGATTGCACTTCGGGCGATGCCAGTTCCGGTGGTACATAGCCATTTTGGAAAGTGTTTATTGATGCGTGTCCCCAGTTGCCTCGATGTGCGGCCAGCGTACTTGCATCCACAAGTACAGGTGGAACCATATATTACATTTGATTAAGCAACCGGGTCCTTCCTCGTTGAGCTCGGCAGCGGCGTTGTAGGTCCGTCTTGTTGCGGCTGTAAGTCGTCGTCTGATTAAAGCTGAAATGTCACCTCCTGTAAATGGTAAACGAAAGTAAACATTTTTTAGTAGAGCAGTTAGTATAGTGGGACTATTTTCTGCTGACTCGGTGTATTTCTCGATAAACCGAGGTGGGTAATAATTGTCAATCAGTGTATCACGAAGGAGTTGCTCTTCACTTTCGACCTTATCATGTGTGACAATCTTACGAGCCCTATAGAACAAAGTACGAAGCAGGCCATGTTTATATTAAATTGGGGCAAAACTTTTAAAATGTAAATATATCTGGAAGTCGTCGGGTTTTGAAACATGGACCTTGGTCGGTGATAGCTCTTTGCGGTACACTAAACCAAGCTAGTATGTTTATCACAAAGGCTCGCGCAAGTGATTTGCTCGGCCGTGGGACTGCAGGCGTTCATTGCGTGGAATAGTCAGTCTTTACCAATATATATCGATTTCCTTTGGGAATTGTCGGGATTGGATCAACGATGTACACGTCCGGATTGCTATATTACTATCGATTGCACTGGTGATGTCGTCGGAGTTTTCCGATTCTGCTAACAGTTGAAACACGTCAGAATGAAATTGCCCATAACTGTTCGCATCGTGGACTGAAGTACTGTCAACAGAATAAATCCAGGAACCCTGTCCAATGCGAGCAGCAAAGTGTGCAGGCCGAAAAATACGTTTCCTCTGGTCAGCAGGAACAAACAACAATCGTCGTAGTAGCGGCTTGTCTTGTATTCCCAGTTCAGTAACGCGTTGGTTGTTTCTTATTGGTAGCCGACTTCAAGTATGTGATGACTTCTTCACTCCGAAAGTCCTTCTTTCGGGTTTGGTTTTTGTCAGTAAACGCCCACATAGTTCGGGCACATAGAGATTGTTGTTGACTGGCTAGTAATTTTTCATTGATAATTAGTTGGGCAGATATTTCAATACAGAAGATACACAGTTGTGAAATTCTTAGAATCAACTAGCTTCGAACAAACGACAAAGAGAGCATAACTAGCTGCGAGAAGCGCTCTGCCGACTAAGCTATGAAGACACGCCGGGAGCTCGGAACTTTCGCATTTGAACTTAGTTATCCATTTTTAACCCATTGTGTCATTTGGACTCCAGTAACTGATCTGAGGATGGATGTCTCTAGCAGAATTATTCAAGTAGACCACTCTGAACTCCGTTAATGCTACGTTCGACTCCTGAAAGCATACTACCAATAAATGGTGACTTTATAGTTCATCTAGCAGAGACCTTGCTGTGTTTTGGTAATTGATTCAAATCCAGTAGAAGTCCAAATTTTTCACAATGCTTTTTTGACGACAATTAGTAAGCCGTTCACGAGTACAATTCCCATTAATGGTTCAGTTTTCAGTACTTTTCAATTTCTCGTTATTACTTTGCAAAAACAAATCTTTATAGTCGACGTTTCAACGCTCCAACAGTCTGTATAGATCCTTTGCCGCCGGCAGCCACACTAAAGACTAATGATCTGCCTCATCTAAAAGGGTTGACGTGGTGGCTGACAGTTTATCCGCCAGTGATTGAATATTTTCGTTTCCAACCGTGTGTAACAAACAAACAGCTGTACCTCGCTCGATCTGACATTTCCTGTTTCTTGACTTCGGTCCAGCTTAATCGACTCGCTATGACACTGAACGTAATCTTTCTGCGTGTCCCAACATTTTGCCGGAGGCCGTTACCCTGTCGATCACATAACGGATCAAACAGTCCTCATTTTCCATAATGTGAAGTAAGGAATGTCTGATGGTGTTTAGGACGTTATAAAGATTGACTGACATCCCGAAAAGTGCGTATTGTTACCTGCTCACACAAAAGGCGGTTTCTACTCTGTCTTCTTATGATATCAGTGCTCGCTAGTATCCATACTTCAGATCTGTAAGTGATAATACATAGGCTCGGAAAAACAGCTTCCAGTTTTGGTACTGGGAATGTATCTTTGACTGTCACTCGGATTTTCGTTAAAACAAACTCCCTATAACTCTCAAACTTTTAGAAATTTGTGAGGCTGGGTTGAAGAAATGATGGCTGTTGGTGGTGAGTGATATATTGTCGTTTAATCAATTTGCCTTTCATCTCCTCTAACGTGTACACATGTCATACACTGGGGTGTGTGCGCTAATTACCTCACCTCTGATGAGTGGTCGGGGATTTGTTTAATTCTAAGTTCAACACCACTCACATTTGATCGCAGCCTTCACATTCAGATGAATTTTCTAACCAACCCCCTTCGAGAGGAAGCGATAGACTCTAGCTTCCTTCTTGTTAGAACACATCAGTAATGCATATCCTTGCCACGGCCGGGATTAAAAATCCGGCCATGCTTTTATGAGGCAACCGCGTTGACAACCGCGCCATTGACCTCCCATTGGGCACGACCGGATTAACATATGTGAATGCTCAACCACTTTCGCTGGTGGATAATCAACAGGTTACCCAGGGCACACAGTTACCGTCTGTTAATTCCAATCGATAACCCTGAGATTAGGACGTCCTAGATAGGTCGAAATCTCCGATCTCATTAAACTCGGTTAAGTGTTTCACATACGATAATTCAGTCGTGCCTAGTGTGAGGTTAATGACGCAGTGGTCAACATGGCTGTCTCGTGAAAGCATGCTCGAAGTTCTAGTCCCGGGCGTGGAAAGGTTATGCATTGCTGACGAGTTCTGATGAGAGCGAAGCTCGAGTCTAGTGCTTCTTTTCAAAAGGGGCCGACTGGAAAGTCTATGGGAATGCAAGGTCTGCGATCAGTTGTGAGTGATGTTCCACTTGAAATTAACTGATCTTTGTCAGAGATTCGACTTATCATGGTCACCCTTATTCTATTAGCTGTTATTGCCATAGTCATCATTACCTAAGAGTTTCTTTGGTACGTTACGGTAAACATTTTCCGCTTGAAGACGCCTTTACTTTGCACGGTAACACGGCGATTCCATATGTACAAAAGACCCATACTGTTTTGGTTTTGTATATCAAGGTTGTTTTCAGTAATAGGATGTCACGTTAAACTCGATACACCCGCGTCTCGCACCAGGTGGCTCCTCACCATCGATAAAAAACGTGTTCATGGTTTGAAACGAAAGTCCTTTAACTGAAACTAACAGAATAGTATAATAACCCTCGTTTTTTTATAATCAGCTAGATAGTCTGTGCCAATAAATGAATTCGCATGATTTTGACACATACGTTGCGCTTTGCTATTGTTGAGTAGCCGTAGATTCGTGAGATGAAAATTGGGTACAGTTAATCATTGATAGCAATTTCCGAATTCTTGTAAGTTTTTTGGAAGCCCTTCTGAAAATAAGTGAAGTTCTGTGTTTACCCCTGCTAGAACCTGAAAATAATACATACCTTGTCACCGTCAATACGTTTTTATCACCCAGTATTGTTGATCAAACGTCGCGCACCGGTCCTCTGTTGGCAAACGGTGCTGACGCAATCAATTCTGCTACCGTGCCAGTGAACCCTGATTACATCCAGCTGATGTTCGTTCATTTCATTGTTTTGTCGCTACGCGCTTAACCTATATAACCGAATGATGAACTCAATTCCGGTTTACGATTCAACTTGTTAACCATCATAACAGCTCAGTAGTGTTTTCAAAACAACTGAATCGACTGTGTTTATCCATGAATTGGTCACAATACCGGGGCAGCACATTTGGACTTATTGGTTCGAGAGAGCTCAAAGCTGGCGGAAGTAAGGATTACTTGACCTGTTTCCGCTACTCGCACGACACACGTTCCGTTTACAACATGTTTTTACGTTATCGTCAATCAAGTGCTGACATTCCAGTGCGTCATACGTGAGTATCACACTCTATCCTGAATGTATGGGTTAATAATTGCGGATACGTTTGTTTCTCTGAAGAGGCAACCAAACTATGCTATTAAAGGAGATATTCACTAAAAGTTTTCAAATGTTCTATGTGTGGTTACTTGCTAGGTTCAAAAACAAAAGCTGATATTAATACACCATTAATATAGTGTATGTTGTTACCGAGTGTTTTTACTAGGATACCACTTTGTTGTGTTTTAATTTCGTAAGGGTGTTTTGCATAAGGAATAGAATTATTTGTCTAAGCAGCTTGCAAATCTTCTCTTCTACGTTACGAATGTGATGATCTCAGATATACATCATACATGGTGAATCAGAAACGGAAGCGAATTCATTTCTTCTCCATGAATTTGTTGACCACTCTTGCTCCGTCAAACTCGAGGTTATCTTTCTGTAGTTCATAAATCGACTCAGCTGTCCAAGACAAGAATCAAGATCTCAAGGCGATGTGTTGTCAATATTTTATGACATATGTGCATGCTATTACTCGTTCTCGTATCTAATTTCCTTAAAGTGTTTATCGTAAACACCGGAAACCTCCGACGCCTTGGATGCGCAAGCTGCTTAACAGGTAAGTTTGTTTTCCCAGCTGAAACAGATAATATTTTGATCCCATACACACACCCTACATTCTTAGCACGCCTGTGGAAAGCAGATTTCGTTATGAGGATGCGATAGCAATAAGAAGCACTACATTTGCCCCTCCCTCCAACAGTGTGTAAAAACTTCTAGTGTGGGACATAAAGTGTATGTTTACTACTTCATCTAGTTTACGTTAAAACCATCACATGTTCCATGCCTTTCAACGGCTGGTTTGTATAAGCCAACTAAACACACGGCGGTTCTGCAACCTGAGAAACTATGTTGTTAGTATTTTTCTATGCAAGTACTCTCAACTGATTTGTATGGAATTTCGCTACTGGTGCCTCTGATATTTTCGGTAATCGTAATATCTCAGCGTAAACCTGTAACTGGTACTCTTTAGAAACAGCTCACCATATTAATATTGCAGTTTTTTCCTCCCTCAATGACTTCTCGGTACTTGGGCTTGATTGGTCTTGGGATATCTGGTAGTTTCCCCAAGTTTCCACATCTACTCACATGATTATCTTCCTTTCCGCATTCGTGACTTGCACTATATGAACGCAAAAAAGGCTGGAATGACAGGGTTCGCTGCTGTCATCCTGAAGATTCGCATTACTTCTATGGTTATGCTGAGACAAGCGCATGAAGTAGCATAGGGTCGCACATGATCTTAAACATTGTCAGTTCTCTCTCCGTTCAGTTTGAGTGATGTACGATGACGACAGTATATCAAATCTTACCGCGAGGTCTGTCATTAAAAAGCGTGGCTTGGATTAAGCCGGATCTTAGGTCTAACTTATCACGAAGTTGGCTTAGGTAGATTGACCTGTTTGGTGCATGTGGACGACTATATCGTGCAAACTCTTTAAGGTTGATCATCAACGTTTGTCTCCAGACACGGTTCCCACTAAACGAAGTGGAATTGTGGTCCGTAGTATCTACAAAGTTCACAGCAACAAGATCTAACATGTGACAGCAACGAACGTTTATGATGTTTTGTAGATATAAAGGGACGCGCATTTTACAGATATTCGTTCTCTGTTCTTTCGGAAATGTTACCATGCTTACCAGTGCGATTTGTGAAGAAGGTGGGCGCCTGTGCTTAAGTAACCTGCGTTCCGAAATGTGTACGTGCTCAGTCAAATGGAACCATTCAGGTGCTTCACAGATGTATTTCTGATTAAAATCGTAACGTAATCGGTTAAATGAAACCTCAGCCGCAAGACTACGGTTAATATCAACGTCTGAGATTGGTCAGTTAAATCAAGATTTTCGTTTCAGACATACGTCAGAAAACGAATAGAGCAACATAGCTGAAATATAAATTGCCATTTGAATAATCGCCTTTACTTTGATTGTATTCGAAGCAGCACTTGATGAATACAATAAGAATTGAATAGTATTGTTTTTTGTCCCGTTAAGTGTGCGGCCGCGGACGTATGCGCGTCTGTGCGACGGATCCGTTTGCAAGATTCACCAATCAAGATATACCAACACACCCGTTACCTTGCCTTTGTTTACGCTTGATTGTATTAGACCATGTGGCCTTCTTAATTGGACATTTGATGCTTAGCCTGCTAACGCTAGTGTGTTGGCATGGTACAGTCCACCAAGTCTACATGCTGTCGCCTACAGTTCCCACGGCACACTTGTCCTCCTTGTTACAATGCAAAACTACTGCTTACCCGCACTTGCCTTCTACATTCACGATACAACGGATCGGCCCATCTAGTCGTATAGGCCGTAGAGGCCTCAAATGTGCAATGGCTTAGGAATGCAGTAAAGAACGTCCACGTGAGCAACCGGTTGAGACTCGGGCTTATCTATTCAAACTTGTTTTTCTCTGTGTGATGTGCACACGTTTTCAGGTGGGGTCACCAACTATCACAATACAATAGGAACCGGTCATTCGTTGCTCTGAGCACATCTCAGCTAACACAGTACTCGCTGAACAGATTTTTCATGGACCCAATCCAATGTGTTTAAATAACGGTTTTTAGAAGACTTGACTAATAATCTACAGTAAAAAGTGTTGCAACTACGGTAAGTCATTCGCAAGCCTTCCTGCAGCAGTAGCGGCCGGGATCATGTGAGTTAACGGTTAGAGGCCGTGGTAACCGTTCTAACCCATAGGCGGTGATTTATCTTCTCTGACGTGCACGGTGTTGATGAAACCCAATAAGCTCAAAGGAGATGTCCACCAATTTGTCGGTGGTCATTGGGGCACATTACTTGTAGTAACTTTCACACTTTTCTGGAGGTCTGACTGATGCACACTAGTTTGCAAGCCAACTACAAGCGGCTAGTCGATACGAGTCTACGAACCAAAGAATTGCAGCAGTTGAGGAAAGGACAGTTAGACTCTGTTTATTTTTCAGCTTCAGCAAGAGGGATCTTTAATTCAACCTCCCTAATCTTGTTACATTATTCATTGACAGTGTTTTGCTCGCCGTGATGAACTATGTATAGGACCTCCTTAAAGTTCAACTTCCCCAGTCGTGTCCATTCAGAACCAAGTTGAAGCTCGCACATCATACAACGTATAAATGTACGTTTGTTTCCAAACAAAAACTGCTTAGAAAACAAAATGCACTCCGAATTATGGTTGATCATTCTGCTACTGATAGTTGATTGTTTTGTAGACTGCAGTGTTGGCTTGTATAGCATATCAGTAGACTATGGTAGTGTAAGTACCTAAGGTTAAATCAACAGTGATGATAACCGGGACGATTGTGTAAACAAAAGTACGGCAGAGGTACGGTCTTGGCACCTTAGAATTGAGCATTTCTCTCTCTATTCTATCAGGTCCGTCACTCCATGATGAACAGCTTTTGTAAGAAAGCTTTAATGTTTTTTTAAATGCTGATAAACCGTTAGTGACTGTATATAAACACGTGCCAAAAAAATCGTTTCATACTCAAGTAATTGAATGATTGCCACATTTTGCAGGAAAATATTGCTTCTTTCCATCTATCTATACCGCAAACAAACTATCAAAAGTCTGGCTCATCTGTTGGGTTGCTTTTATCAAACGCCCATCAGTTCTGGTGGTTTCAAGTTGAACATCACTGATACTTGATCGCCGACTTCGTATTCAGATAGATTGCTCAGCCAGACTGTTTCGAAAAAAAGCACTAGACCCGAGTTTCGCACCTGTTGAAGCTCGACAGCAGTGCATATCCTTCCCACAGCCGGGATTCGAAATCCGGACACGCTTTCATGAAAGACTTCGATCAAATGTCAGTGATGTTCAACTTGAAATTAACCAAATCCCCGACTACTCATCAGTAATCTAAAATATCGCCTAGCAGGTTTGACGAGATCGGAGATTTAATCGCGCGGCTATCGACTGGAGTTAACAAGCGAAAATGGTTGACCGTTCGCATATGATAATTCGGTCGTGCCTAATTTGAGGTCAGTGGCGCAGCGCAATGGTCAACACGGCTGACTCATGAAAGCGCAGCCGGAGATCTACCGGCGGCCGTGGCGAGGATATGCACTACTGACGAGCTTTAATGAGAGCGAAACTCGAGTCTAGTGCTTCTTTTTGAAAGGGGCCGGCTGGAAAGTCTATGGGGATGCGACAGCTGCGATCGATTGTGGATGATGTTCAGTTTGAAATTGACCAAATCCCTGACTGTTCAACAGTGATTCTGGTGGCGTTCGCCAGGAGTGTTCGATCTGTTACTTCTTTGCAAGCCTTGTTGTGGACAACGTGCTAGTAGGTGCGCTTAAATAATCGAGTGAGTTTGGTGTTGAGGTTCTACGCGACACTAAGCTGACGAATATGGAATGTGCAGGTGAAATCGTCTTTATTTCCTCCGCAAAATTCACGCAGGTCAAACGTCACAAGGTCAATAACCAATTAGTCTGTATGGGATACGCTTCCCACTTTCGGTGTGTAAGGTACGGCCTCGAAACTAGGTTATCCACATTTCCACGTCCCTTATTACAGACAATCATACTGAGAGTATGAACAGGATCACTCGGGTAGCATTGTCCTGTCAGCTCGTAACGTTGCTGAAAACAGCAAAAGTATGTGTTCTTTTTGCAGTCTCTGTCATCTGTAATGTTGAAATGATACCCGGCTGTCATCAAACGAAATAGTGTATAATACTTGAATGCGTTCCGTTTCACCATAGTGTTCAAAAATATGGGTTATTCGGTACGAAGAGCAACAGACGTGCTATGTTATGACACCGCTGTCTGCCAATTAGCCCGTGACAAATGAAACGGTCGTGTGGCTCACGTGACTGTTCTCTAGGGCGTATTTTTGAGTGATCGAGACAAATGATTGGCAAGCAACCGGCCACCATGAACAGTCTGCGATGGTGAGGTCACGTGATCCGCATGCTAGCCGAGTGTTCACAGCACTGAACACTACTGAAACCAATAAGTGAGTAAATCCACGGGGGTGGTTAAACATTGAAGTTATCACGAAATATGAAGAACATGACTATTCCGTTAAGTAGGGTGGACAAGTGTCAGTTGTCTCATTAGGGACATCGTGCTGGTTCAGATCACTGGTTAAAAACTTCATCTGAGGATGATGAAGTCTGCGTTCACTACGTTTCAGTTTCTTTCATTTTGAATACTTTTCTTATCAATTTTTCTCCTTTGGTGGTCAGTTTCCTCCTGAAAGATGCCACGTTGCTAGTACGGTCCAAAACTTCGTACCGTCTGGTAGGAATTCATTGGAGTTATAAGTGAATAATTGCACTTGTATTGATTTTTACCTCGAGAATCATAAAGCGAAACGATGCTAATGTCGTCCGATACTCATACTCAAAGGAAAGATAGTCCAACATGACTGACCTCGCCCTTATTTTTGAGTCATCGTATAAAAAGTGTTCAAATGCAAAGTCGGCCAACATCCTTTCATTTTCCTACTATGACAGTAGTAGTGACTGGAAACTGGTCACACGGTGGACTGTGACCATGCCAATCAAGAAGGTAAATCTAAGCCAACCCTTCTGAAAACTACTCATCTTTGGTTGCAGCCTTTCAATTAAGATAAAAGGCTCTTTTCAAAGGGCATCACTCATTATTCACTAAAGCAAGACCTATACTGTTCACTTCGCATATACCTACGCTATTCGCGTGCCGGCGTTTATGAAGAAGAATTCTAAACCACACCACGGCGAGGTTTCCATTCAGACGTCATGTGCACCTCTGCCCGGTTCCCTGTCTAGGACGCTTTCTGTCGTGGATTTTTTCATGCCATTTCTCGCTGGTTGGCCCGATTTGGTTACGTGATGATTTGTTCGATCGATCAAATCCATTTGTTTCTGAACTTTGTTTATATCTCGCTACCGCATCGAAATATTCCATTGAGTATTAGAATAACTGCGCCCCAGAATTGGTCATTTATCACATTAGTTGTGCTAGTTCGGTCGTGCCGCATATGATAGGAGGTCAGCACGGCTACATTGTGAGAAAGTGGGCAGGGCGTTGGAACCTCTTCATATGCATTGTTGATTGGTTCTAGCAAGAATAGATTGAATAGATTCAAGCTTCCTTTTGAAAGCACCCTACTAAAAAGACTGTGTGATTGCGCATGTTGTGAACAAACGTGTTCGGGATGATTAATTAAACCCACGATGGTCCATCAGTAATAACATCTGTTTCCGCAAGCAATGCTCATAGAATCGGTAATCTGCTGCATGGGAGCTCCCACTGCTGTAATCGTAAGACAATCGGTAGGGGTCTAATCTTGGTTACCTCGTCTGTCTGGTGGGTCTAAACGAGGATGAAATCGGTCACATTGCAGAAGAGATTTGAGATTATGCATCAATTGATGGCCAGTCGTGATATGCAGATGTTCACATTTAACATATAACCAACTGTATGAGACTTGATTTTTGAATGAATGTGTGGATGTTTTTCTAACAGTATGGACGGAACATTTTGAGTAACAAGAGGATGTTTGTAAACATTTCGTAGTGTACTTGAACATTGCGGATCGCGATGTTGAGGACATACGAACTTCACTGATTCGAAGCAAGACAGGGAGTTGATCAAAACTATTCGATAACGCTAGTTCATGCTCACATGACCAAATATCGAGCTTACACAATCTAGATTAACTTGTTAAAGCTAACCTAGAGCGAATTTGTACAGAAGAAAGTAATTCCAAAATCTCTTTTGTAGGGATGTCGTTGTAGTTACACAAGAAAACGCAGTCGTCTAATATCTCGTTCTCTGACCATGTCGATAAAGCATGGCACTGCATAAACATCAGACTCTGACTGTAGACGGAAAATCGTTGAAGTAACCTGCTCACTTAAAGCGGGACCATTAAAAAATAGCTGTCGTTTGAGTTGCTATGCCTACTCACCTGAAAGGTCTCTCTTACATAAGGTTTTATCTGGAAGGTAGGCAACTTTGACTGATTCAAATATCATACATACTAGCTGTGTTAGTCACATGGTACGTACACAAATGCGTACAGCTTTACAAAACGCAAACCAAGACCTGCAGTAACAGAATTGCGCCAGCCTGTTTGCATGATATTTAGACTATTAGGAAGGCTGAATGATCCGTTATATCTCGCGGAAAATGTACAGGAAACAGTTTACCTTGTGTTAATTTTTGTGAGTCGGGTAAATTTCGCTTGACTTCCATCTTGCTTCAGTTGAATGTATTTTGTACTCGTAGAAATGTCAGCCAAGATTAACCTAGGTTTCAACCGATTTTTCTAGTTCGGTACAGTAGGACTTCGATGATACCGCCACCTCTCGGTCTCAAAGAGAAAAATCAGACATGCACCTCTCTTTCTAGCCTATTTTCGAATGGTACAACGGTTCAACCCACAAGGCAGATGGTAGTGTATAAATTATATGCTTGCAGAACAGTTTTGTCTCAGTTTATCTTATGAAAATCAAAAGCGTTGAGTCATTCTTTCTGTTACGCTGATTCCTCTATCTGTATCTCTCTACTTTTCTGTGCATTCGGACGTTCGTCAGCTTTTCCCCCGCACACGTGTATATTTGACATTGTTGGACAAAGCACGCTGCGTTGGTCAATTAATACCCACTGTCCTTCCCGTAGTTGACATGATGTAGGGCGAGATTTGTATTCTCAACTGGCAGCTATTTAACACATGCGCATTTGCCTCTTCTACTAGTCATCTAGCTGACCTTCGTTGAATACCAATCATTAATCTATTAATTTATTTTTCTATGGAGTTAATACGGCGATCGTCAGTCTGCATGTTTATTCATCATACTGCGACTATCGTACGTAGTTGGACAAATAGTGACCAAGTCACTCAGTAGGATTTTGCTCAGAAAGGAACAGTGCTTTTACTGTAAGGTGACTTAATCTTCCGTACGGGGCTTTAACGGTCTGCTAAAGCATCATTACCCTGTAATATCAGACTATTCTAGGAGGACTATAATGTAATGATGTAACAATATAATAGTGCTGTCAACCCTTTCCTGTGTACCAGACCATTGATGGTATGCTCCAGAAAGGTCAACCCACCTCTCTGACGGCACTAGATGACAGTTCATTGGTGGACTGAATGACCATAATTTTCACTTATGGAGATGTTTGAGCGGTCGCTGAAAAGCTCACCATGGAGCATGCACACCTATACCGTTTACACAAATTCCAGTGGTGAACTCTTGACCCATCAGTCCACTTACCATACTCCAACTGACCGTCACATTTTGGCACCCGGTGGTTGACATGGCAGAGTTTATGAAATTGGGCTGATTGAAGAGAAATAATGGCGATCTGGATACAATGTATATAACGAAAGTCGCATAATAGATTGTTACTGATGAGTATGCCGTTAAAACAATCTCAGACTAAGCGATAGGGTTCTCTTTAACAACTTCATCAGGACAGAAGTGGGACGTATAATTTAGGAGATATTTCCCATTGGCGCCAAGCCCGGGACATATAACCTATGTTTACTGTTTTTGTCCATAAACTTCTGTACGCATTTAAACCGAAGCAGCCTATTGTAGCGTATGGATTTCCTGTTAGATCACAGGCAAAAGTATTTACAGGCTGTATATAGTTTAACCATTGTCAAGCGGCGTTGCCATTGGTGGGGTTCACTTTAACCACCTGAGGTTGTATCGACAATAACTACCGCGCTTCTCTGCTTCGAGTTAAAACACGTTTCTCGCTGACGTCCTACTTCTCTGGCAGTTTGCGTTGTCAAATTATGCCATCACTTTCCGTCTGTCAGCGGTGCTACTACTTAGCAGAATCTGTCAGTTTCCTACTGGCTATTTCTGATATGCTTGTGAATAAAACATTTCTATTGAATTTGTGTCGGAATGTATTCGAGTAACCTGCTTGGTAATAATTGTGAGTACTATTGTGCAAAGTATGATCGACAGAAACCTGTGTTTCCGACAGTAGACTATACAGTCTCCTGCAAGACAGTTTGTGGATATAAAGAAAATTAAACAACACAAGATTGAAAATGAGGTTCTCCGAATTTCAATGAATGAGGGTCTAACACTTTCTCCAGGTGACGCCCGGCTTAACGTTTCACCCCAGTTATTCCTAAATATAAACATTGTTTTTTATATTGGTTAAATCAAACAGTGTTTTCTCTTGTCAGTATTCTAGTCTTGATACGCATGTACTGTACTCTAGGGCAGAAGGGCGATTAGGTCATGTTCAAGAACCTATGAGAATAATCAACTTAGAAGTTGAAAAAATTAACGTAAACGTAGACGCCCCTCATTGTTTTGTTGTGATAAGTGCGTCGTCAGAACCTTCTATCTGTTTCTACTCAGCTAAGCGTAACGAAGTTTGAAGCAGTCAATGTCATTTGAAAGTTCTTCATCTCATACGGAACGCAAATCCTACTACACCAGGACCGTTGGCTGGACTTTTCTTCCCATCTTTTTGCCTAGTTAGTAACAATATATCGCGGAGTTGAGTCAGAGTAGTAGTTTGGAGTTTGACGATAAAAGAAGCATTGACACCATCGCCACAATATTGTCTTCCTCCAAACGATTCAATGGTTAGAGCTAAGCCTATCAGGACAGGATAGATGGTGACCCGTATGGCAAAATTAGCATACGGTTGTCTCACAAGCAGAGTCCCTGAAAGCAGGACACATTTATTGGAGGGACTACTTGTTCTGTTTTTGGGGCTTCTTTAGTAATCTGGGACCCAATAGAGACCATACCCCATATAAGACCTCGGACTACGGTTGTGACCCTAGTTTGGCTCATTTCCCTCTTGTATTAACCACGGTGTTTATCATCACATTTGTATCCACTAATATATCTGTGGGGATGCGAAAACTGTAATCATTTGCCAGTTATATTCATTTTAGATGAAAAATAAAAACGTTAAACCTGGTAAAATAATTTAGTCTATTGGCTGATCCATCTAGCCATCAACGCAAACCCGTTAAGTTGATGTGAGGTCAGTCGACATGTAAGTAAAAAATAGTGATGGACAGTTCTATTTGGTACAATTCTGACCAACGTTGTTTTGGTGACACCCGCAACTGATTAACTGCGTATCCCCCAAAACGATTATATGATCTACGTCCAACACGAGACCTGGAATAACCCATTTCCAGTGCATATTAGATCATCTGAATAACCTCACAGTGGATTTGAAATCCGGTTCCTAGTTTTATTCTGGGTGCAACCCGTACGGACATTGCATTTTATGTTGTTCTGCCAAGCTATAACGAGTTCCGATATTCCCTGGTACCTTTGGCTTGGTGGTCAGACGTGTGCTGGGTTTTGATTTGATAGGCTGTGCAGGATAGGACTTCGATCTTTCTAGGTTTTATCATGTCATATTGATCAAAGAGGAACAACCACACGAAACGCAGTTTTGCTCCTGATACCAGTATGTTGTGTATGGGGGGTTTTGTTGTATGTGTTACTGATAGGTTTGTAGTTCACATGTTTTTAACTTTTGTCACGTCGCTTAATTCGGCCGCAGTTGTTGTAATTTGACTGCCTGAGTAACCTGTCATATGTATGTACGTATGTGCTTTCTCCCATTCCCAATAATAGTCTAGGCTAAAGTGGACGGTACGATTATCACATCGACAGTAGATAGAGGATGGACGAACTGCAGCTCCTGATTCGCTTGGTAAAAACTATGGATAGGGTTGGTCCTCTGTCTCAAATAATAACACTCGTTTGAGTCCACTGTTATCTAGTTTCGAGCTGAAGGTTCTAGTTAAGAGTCCTCATCGTTCTGCTGCCTAGGTCTGGACATTCTGGGCGTCCCACATGAACAGTAATAATAAAACGCAGAACAAAAACCATATTGCATCGGCTGTCATACAAGATAAACCGGGTCGCCCTATCTGCCGCTTCCAACAGAGTGAATGGGTGAAAACATGCTGCTGTTAAACCCTCTCCCAATGACCTCACCCGCGACATGAATTCTAGAGCACTAAAATAATCACTAGAGAATTAAGTTGCTATGGCATCGTTGCCGCAGCCTTGAGTGAAACAAGGTCTGCAGACCAGTGTTAGCTTTAGGAAGCAGATTTCAAGTGCACCTTCTACTGGATAGATTACCCAGCACGATGCTTGTTTTACAGTCGCTGATCATTTCAATTCATTGATGATAGACGAATCGCATGGCATTAGTTTTCGACTCAACTCTATGCGCATGCAACTCAGTCGTGGTAAGCCTGCTACATTTTTGAGTGCCTATAGTCCAACTATATTTTAACACAAGCAAATGCCAGGTGCTCTGAACAACTGCCCGCCACAGTTCACTTGACACTGATGATTGGCTGATTGATTGTTCTGGGTGACTTCAACGCACGAGTTAGGCGTGACTCGGTAGCCTCGTCGAGAGTTCTCGGATCCCACGGCAGTGGTTCAGTGATCGGGTACGGTGATCATCTGCCCCACCTGTGTGCCACTAGCCAGCTGACTATCACGGACACCAGATTCCGGTTGGACGTGAGCGACATCATAACCTGAACTCACCCACGAAGCGGCCAGTACCGTTTGCTTGTTTATATGTTCGTGCGACAGCACAACTGTCACAAAGTGCGTATGACGTGAGTGATGGTTGTGGCTGAATGTGGCGCAGACCACAGGCTAGCCAGGACCGAATTGCCTATTCATGTCTGCAAATCAGTTTATTGTAGGACATGTGAACTGCAAAAGATACTGGATGCTAAACAATTAAAAAAACAAAGTCACTTGAATGATGCATTTGTATTCACTACTCCTAATGGTATGTGGCGGCACCTCAAAGAACAGACCACGGCAGCATCCGTCAAGTATCCATCTGTATCCTAGGTCAGAAACTTTCGAACTGGTTACGTGACAATGAAGTGAAAACGATGAGTCATGTTCACTTTTACAGAGTGGCGGCTCAGCTTTACAACGTGGATTGCTCCAGTTGGTTCAGTTCATCTGCAAGCAGGAAGCAGTCCCTCATATGTTCGAGCATGCCCTGATCATGCCTTTGTTTAAAGATGAAAGTAGCAAGTAAACCGCAGGGTCTATTAAGCTGAGCTGGAACGCTGCTAGCAACAGTCTCGCCAAACCAACCCACTGTGAAATTTTTTTGAGCAATGTTGCTGAATAGCGGTTTCGGTTTCGGACAAGTCAAAGTACAGTCTACATAGTGTTCGCTGCTTGACAAGTCAAACAGAAATGCTACGAACGCAACCATCCGTTGTAGGCCCTCTTCTCAAATCTCACTTAGACTTCTGATCGCGTCGGCGGTAAAGTGTTGTGGACGGTGCTAGGTATGTTTGTCAACCTGGTTCCAAATGTGAAGGTTCAGAGCTCCCGGTGTGGCTTCGTAGATTAGTTGGTAGAGTACTCGCCGCGTCTGAGCATGCTCTTTCTGTTGTTGGTTCGAATCTAGTCGAAGTTGTGAGTTTTCGCGATAGTTTCCCATCCAAACCATCAGATCTGCCAAGCTACTCATTAGCAATCAGAATTTTAAATGTGGATAGAAGGACGGAGTTGAAGTGGTGTAGATCAACTTCTGATGAATTAGAAAGTGTTACTGACTTGAAACAAGGTTGTATCTTAGCCTCAGCCCTATTCAGTTTGAGTTTGACTGCAGTGCTAACAGTTGCTCTGCAGAACTCAGAGAACGTTGCTGAAGTTGAATACCGCATGGTTGACCGCCAAGTGTATATTCACTATTTTAGTGTTCTTATTCGGTCGCACACTTTGACTATGACTATGCTATTTGCGGATGCTACTGCGTTAATTGCACAGGGTGAATAGGTAATTGAACGACTTGTCACAGTTTTCGCGACTGCGACAGTCAAATTTTCTTGGATGCGAACACCGCCTTCTCCAGGTGAAAGTGCTGTGCCAATACCTCGAATCCACATCGATCATAACAGCGTTGGTAGCAATGCAAGCTTGTGCTACTTTGGTAAAAGTCTATCGACGGATCTGCCTGTGAACCACGAGTTTCAGACTCATGCGGCAGAGGCTAGCACCGCTTGCGGATGCCTTAAATGACATGCCTGAGGGAGCCGCAACCTGTTGAGGAAAACGAATCTGCTTATCCACCGCTCACTGCTGCTGTCTACGTAGTTATGCTGCAGTAAAACTTGCACGTTATATTAACGAAATATGCGGTATATGGGACAATTCCATCCACAATACCTAGGATGGATCTTGTGTATTAGATAATTCGGAAAGCAAACACGGACATGATTAAATTCACTTTGATGTTCAGCGAGCTTTGTTGGCTGGGATATATCTGTAAAGTAGTCGACGATCGATTTCCGAGACAGCGGCTGCACGGGCAACCGAAAGCAGACAAACAAAATCCTCATGAACAGAATATGTGATACAAAGATGTTATCCAAGTAAATGTTTTCTGGTGTAATATTCATTTTAGATCTCGATTAACCTCAGCTGTGAACTGGACCAGCTGATGTAATACGATCCGAACGAGCTGAAGTAGAGTTCAGTGAGCAACAATTGGGAAGCCGTGAATTCAAGCTCGCGATACGCAGAGAACTTAAAGATGTCACGGGGTGCAGTGAGATGACCATATGGCGTTGCCTGAAATGCGGGCATAAATGCGCTGACCGCCTCGGATTGTTAGACCAAAAACTAACTGACACCACACCGTCAACGATGAGATGGGTGATCCATATCTGCGAAATAAACTCATTCTCTTTGGGCTCTGACCAACGTATTCAAGCTGCAGTAAGAAATAGGTACGATTTCGTTACGGTAAACAGCAACATTACTTTAGATTAACAGTCTAAAACACCCTAAGAGGGGTTTTGTGATAAAGCAAGCAGTATGAATCCAAGTAGTATTTTGTGTAAAAATATGTAATGTAATATACAGTTATATATAAAAGTGGCATGCACGGGTAGACACATTTTTGAAAACATTACTTGAAGAAATTACCGTAAGGATGCACTGGAT
Organism: Paragonimus skrjabini miyazakii; assembly: GCA_014338405.1. Lineage (NCBI taxonomy): Eukaryota > Metazoa > Platyhelminthes > Trematoda > Plagiorchiida > Troglotrematidae > Paragonimus > Paragonimus skrjabini miyazakii. The sequence goes on along the minus strand of JTDE01000540.1, from coordinate 103,584 downwards.
TTGCATAACTGTAGGTAATATTGTTATATTGACTTTCAGTTATTAATCCTGCACTCAGAGGTGAACAACACTGTCCGTTACCGACCGAGAAACCATAATGATCCAGTGGGTCCTGCATGAATGATGGGTTCTCTGTGTTGTTTCTTGCTTGAGACAGTTGTGTAGTATAGTAGTCTGGATAGTATACGTGGGTGTCAGCTTGGGGAATAAAGTTAACTGTACCGTAGATATTGTTGGGATCTGTGGAAGTGTAATGATTCATCAGTGGCTCTGAGGTAACTTGCACTTGTCTATCTGCATTTTCTGTGTTTCCTTTGCGATTTTGGTGATGCAGGGCATTTTCCTCAGTGTTTTGGACGTGTCGTTTGCGTGAGACAAAAAATACGACAATTCCACCAACAAATATCACAGTAACACCAAAACACAACAGTGAACTAATGATCAGCTTAAAAGTACTCACTGGCAGTGTAAACCATGAAGAATGAGTGGCGGTTGGTATGTTAGGAAAACGTGGGCTGTTAGTAAACCTTGTTGAGGGCATTTCTTTCACATCATTTGTAAAATTGGAAAAATTGTTTTTTATTATATATGTGCCAGCATTCTGTCTATGCAGACCTGGAGTGATATAAAAATATCCGGTTGACTGAAGCTGTCTAGCATGGCCGTGGTCTCTCACGGCAACGCCAACTAGGTATTCCTGGTCTCGCATTAAATTAGATGTCCACACCTGAACGGTGCCGTTTTCATTCAACTGGTAGGTCTTTTCGGGTAACATAGTACGCCCAGTCAACACACTTTTGGGTAGCTGTCCTTGTTCCAGTGACACAAAACTGAACTGACCGTTTTCTTCTTGATCCGGATCAAATGCTCTTAGATTTGTACTCAGTTCATCTAATGATTCTTGTGATACAGTCCACCGAATATGAAGAAGTACAGGTGATGAGCTCAAGCCATAATGATTCAGATTGGTTGGAACAGACGCTATCAATTGTGGGTCCCACTTGGGTGGATTGTCGTTCAAGTCATCTACATGTACTTTTAGAGTTTGCATATTGCTTTGTTTAACCACACTCCCACAGTCTTCTAGTAATACATGCAGTTCATAGTTGGAGGTTAGTTCTCTGTCCACCCTCCTGTGCTCGTCTCGTGGTAAAGTCAGTTGGCCAGTAAAAGGATCGAGTTGAAAGTGTGGTAGACGCAATTCGCCCATGGATACAGACTCCGGATGTGTTGCTTGTGCCGTAACTTCCTTCAGGTGGAAACGAACTGTACCATTCTCAGCAGTATCCAAATCCTCAGCGACTATCGTTCCGATGTGTACTGAGCCCTCAGGTTGCTCATTGTATTGGTCGGATAATGAATCCCACTCCGTTAGGGAAAATCCAGTTAACAAAAGGTTGTGGATAATTTTTGGAATGTTATCGTTTATATCTGACACATTGATAAGAATCTCTGTAGTTGCAGATCGTGTAATCGTTTTCTTGTCAAATTCGGATGCAACTAGTAGACAGCGTACATACTTATTATGCTCACGATCTATGCCAACAGGAAATGACAATTCTCCAGTGTTCCCATCTACATGCAGTTGTCCACAGTTATTGTCCAATTTCTCGATAGGTTTCAGCTCAAACCTCACATGGTCGACCAGTTCCTGTAATTGAGGTCGGAGAAGGCTGAATCGTGGACTGTCAGTTTCTTCAACTTCTAATCGATATTGTTGGTGTTCGAAACATAGCTCAGAATTCTTTTGGTGGACCAGCCTAATTTTCAGGCTAATTGATGACGTTAATGCATAGGGTTCTCCATGGTCCTTGCATGTGACCAATAAAGTAGTAAATAGAGCGGGTCCCCCAGTGCTTACTTCTGATAACCTGGCAGGCGAATCTCGAGTGACCTGCAGTGTGTAAAGTGCGTGTCCGGATACACGACCACTACTGAGTAAGGTGAAACCGATACCGAAACGTCTTTGCAACTCGTCGTCAATCGTCTCACTGTGGCACTTCACATGACCATTTTGATACAAGTCGGCATCAGATACCATGAGTAAACACACATGTGTACCGGTTTCGGCGTTCGATAAGACAGTCAGTTTGGTTGAATCTGAAGAAGTGGGGTTGCAGCCAATTCTCTTGATGCGAATCTCAGGTGCATGATCGTTTGTGTCAGCCACGTTAATGCGTAGTTGCAGCGATGTTGACAAACTGGGTTCTCCATTATCCGAAGCCAAGATATTCACAGTGTACTTAGGCACAGCACTCGCTGAAAGTGAGCTCGATAAACGAATTTCACCTGTATCCGGATCTAACCGAATCGGTAGCGATTGGTTTGTGTAATTCCCTTTCACGATGGTTTCTGTTAGAGCGTTTGAGTCAGGGAGGTGTGGTATACTGAAAGTTACCCTTCCAGCCTCATTAGAATCGGCATCTTCTGCCTCTAGTTTGATCAACAGTGTGCCGATTGGACTTGCTTCGGAGACGGTTATTTCGTGTATATTTATAGGAGGATAAACAATCTTGGGCGCGTTATCATTTACATCCTGAATGAGAACATGTACAGGAAGACTGGAGCATTGTGGCAATACATGAGTCAAACCACACGCTTCCAGTAGAAGGAAATACTCTTTCCTCTGTTCGTAATCCAGTTTTTGCAGTACAGTTAAGTATACACCGTCATCTGCGTTTGCTTGGCTAGACTCTTTGACTGTAATTGTGAACACTTTCTCATGGTTTACGTCAGAGCTGCCGTTCAATAACTGATACTTTATCTTTGCATTTGAGTCGATATCCGCATCATAGGCCGAAGGCAGAAAATGCTGGGATCCAACAAGGACATTCTCCGGAAGACGTACTTTGTACGAACCGCTCCAGCCAGCAGAGAAGTTCTGAAGGAACATTGGTGGGTTATCATCAGTGTCCTTTATTTCGATAATGAGGGAAATCCAAACTTCATGGGAATTTTCGTATGACTTGCAAACGACAGCAAACTCCAGCAAACACTTGTTTGTTTTCGTTTTAAATCCAATAGTACTGGATCTTATTGTGTTTGATTCCGAATGATTTAGCAAGAATGAATGAGGACACAAGGCTTCTCGGTCGATTCTGGCATTGGTATACAGATTTGTGGAATTACTCTCCAATTCCAGTAAATGACTCATGTCAGAGGCGAACTCGTAACACGTCAACTTCGATCTGGTTTGGTTTGTCACACCACTATCTAAGAGTATGTTCCCGATAAGTGTGTGAATTGGGATTTCTTCGGTGAGGGCGTAATGGATTTGAATATTTTTTGCATTGAGTGCACACACGACTTTAATCACCAGAAATGCTGTGACTAGATGAGACAGAATCAGTGTGAACATGAGTATAGTAAGCTTGCTAATTTGTTACGTCTGAGTGGAGTAAGCAGACACGTATTAAGAAATGTTGATTACACCGTTAATTGCCATGCTACAGGGATGTCCAATTTCCTGCTCTTCACATCTTTTGGGTGAGTCCTTGGTAGGTATACTTATGCTTTGCTTACTCTAAATTAACCTATCCTAGCGCAAGGTGACGCTAACTTCCTAAACCAATCAGAAATCACCTCGGCAGGTTGACACCTGAGGTGGGTAAACGGCAACATATATAAACGTAGCAGCAGAACAACTCAGTTGGCAAATAGTTCACTGACAGTGCCAAAAGATTTTGTGGACCGTTAAGTTGGGAAGTCCCCTCTGCGAATCTTGCTTATAACATAACATAATACCAACGTTAATTTCCAGAAAGCTAAAGCGCATAGACAGACTCACGCATATTTCTGTATGCTATGGTTAGAGGTTTGCAAGAAATGTTGTTAGGTTTGATGTAATCGTTTATATGCGCGTAAACTATTCTGGGCCGGTTGGGTGACGAAAATACAGTGAACTTCTCTCTCGTGGTATATTTGTGGCATAAACAATAGATTACGCGTTACGAAACCCATAACCGATTTGGTTTATTCTCGTTGCCGCTTAACAAAAACTACTTAGTAGTGAGCATCAGCACAACGCACAACAGATTCGCTCAAGTCGGTTTTGTCCAAGGTCTGGAAGCAATAACTAAAAGTGAATGTCGTCGTGGTAACTGGAGTCCACCAGATGCGGACCAATTAGGTTATTTTCCGTCTTGTTACTATCTATCGTCTATCTTTCAAGATTCGGGATGCATTTGCCCAACTACGACTGCATAAGAACTTTCGGGTGGCTAGGCAGCTCAGTTGGTATTTGCGTTATCACGCCAATAACCCGAAGCTAGACCTAACTTTTTCAAGTGCATGACTCCGCCAAGTGCAACAAAGGGAGGTCGTCCATTCTTAGCATTGCGTATGCGTCCTTTTTTGCCACTTTGATGAACTTCCTATAATCAACGCAATTTTTTCTACCAGCAGTATTGGGGTGACCCGTGGAGCATTCGAAAATTGGACTATAGTGTTCTGCAGCATGTCGTCGAATACTTCATGCCATGTCCTAGAGATGTGTAGGAATCCTGCGGAGAGATATCTTGGTTGTTGATGTGTCTCCAGTACCTATTGTTTCGCAAAAGATTTGTGCGACCTCCTCTTCAACTCCTCCAAAGTGAACACCGACCGACTTCTAATTAATGAATTCAAGCGCTTCGCCAGCTGTCAGAAACCCCACTCAGTCGGATCACTTCATCGACTTGAGGTTTCTGGTTGGGGAAGTCGTACGGACTGAGTTGTTAAGTGAGTCGTGATGGAAGGACTCTTTAGCTAGGTGTTGTGCAAGTCAAACTCGCATTTGAGGCCACCCGGTAAAACCGTTCCAACTGTAACACAGGAAGGAAAATTCGGATTCACCGCAAGACTATGCTGTGTGGGACGCGCGGTTAGTTTAATATGCACAGTGTTTTTGCAATTTTTAAGCACTTGGTCACCACTGGCTTTAGGAATTCGTTAGCAGCATGGTTTCTGAAACATTGTTGTCCTAGATAGGTTCGATGAATGCAAAAGCCGTCATGCAAGATGTATGCTTGAGTATCAGTGGGTTAGTTTTTTTCAATTATATACGTAAAATGGTATGCAAACGATTGAACCTGCGGATGCCTACGGGCAATCTAGGTCTAATCAGGTGATCGATTAATGACAGTAGTTTTGAATGCAAGTTGCAAAAGAAGAAACGACAAAACATGTGTAGGATGGAAACAAAAAACGAGATTAAAAAAGGAGAACAGGAGGAACACTGAATTTATGTACCGTACTACCAAGCTGGCGATAAAATCAGGACTATCCGTTTTAGAACACGTTATGGTGGTTCCATACGGTTTGTTGCGAGCATTTCGGAAAACGCAAAAGCGTGTTTGTTTATTATCCGACAGGTGACACGGGATGCTCCATAAGGATCTATTTGGTGGCCAGATTTTTGTAAATGCTTTGTAATTTCGCTTTCCGTTGTCCCACATTTGGCACTCAAAAGCCATTTGGACAGATGCGCCGAGATTCCAGTGTGCAGTGTTCTCACCGTGCGACCAACATAATGGAAGCCTCAGGTACAGATAAATTCACGGATAATGTTTGATCTGACGCATGTGGGCACCGGAGTTTACTTCACGGTTGATAGGATGCTAGTTGTTCGGTGCAGCATAGTGAGTTTAGTTGACATATAGCTATGTCCCTATGACCCCTCGACTACCTCTTGTTTCTTCAAACACGGTTTCCACCTACAGCATCACCGTTCGTGAACTCAGTGAGCTAAGTGCACCTATGCGTTCTCTAAACATACGAGTGTTACTTTATGGATTATCAACAGCATTGTAAGCTTCGTCGATGGTTAAGAACAGTCGGTAAGTAAAGCAGCATAAACGTGGTCACTGGACGCACCTGCCTTGGTTTTATGTCCAGCGACCCAGTCGGCAGTTTCTTCTTAATGCGCAGCCGCAGCTTCCCCATGATCTGTTAAACCCGGCCAAACATCGCGACAATTGCTGGCTCTGGATGTGATTTCGAACTCCCCCTGGACTGCAAGGGCCCGTTTCTATTATTGAGCGTTTGCACAAGGAAGCACGTTTGTGCTAACCGGTTAACGGCTGCTTCGACTTTCTCAGCATCTCCAACAGGTTACAACGCGGCGTTTAGATCGCTGAACTAATGTAGCAGGAATTTCCTTTAAATGTTGGTTAGGAGAACTCCTTCGACCAATTGTTCAATGATTCGATTATCAAGCCCTGTAATGAATACTTCCTCATAGCCTCGTTTAGCAAGCCACTGCTTCCTACGAACACAACCAAACCGGTTTCCCCTAGAGCTGCTTACGGGCCTGGGACTGCTGGCGATGATCTGTTGGTTGCAGATGCTGTGGTTCTGTGAACGTTTCGTTTGACAGGGAAGTGTCCAGGATTTTGACCCCGACAATAATGTAGAAGGCCTCTTCGCTTTGCAGGTTCTGGGTCAACCTGGCAAGGACTACCAGTCAGGAGTTACGGCGGTAAGTCCGCACCGGGAATATTGCCTACCGATAGTGGATTTTTCGGGGTGTAGAACCGACACTTTCATCCCGATTATTGTGGGGGTTGGTGAACAGCTTAGCTAGAATGGTCATTAGTATTTGCAAGAAGTTATTGAAATCTGCGGCGTTTGGTGAGCTTGCAGAGAACAGGTCTACTTCAGATGAGTTTTCGTAGACTTCGACATTTCAAATACTTGCGTGGTCGCCACTTTGTAACATGCGGGTTTTTTATTCAGAGGTGTACCATAAAACAGTTGACATTATTAAAATGACGGAAAAAGGTAAGGATGCGAGAGCAAGGCAAATTTGCGTTTAAACACAGTCGTTACCTTTGTTTGGGTGACTGTCCGGTGGCGTGGGATCTTCGTGAGCAAGGTTTACGTAATGGTCTGAAAGGTAGATATAACAAGCGTGCGTAAATTTAGTCCATGCGCACTTAGCTACTAACGGTCACGTCACACGTTAGGTACCTCCTTGGTGAAAAAGAAAACGTTGCAAAACCTTTGGAGGTTGAAGAATGTCTTGTATTTTTAAGAAAATACAATGCGGAAACCCTTTCATACCAAACTCAGCTTGTTTACACACCGAATGTAGGATGCATCTCTGATGTGCACTGAACCGTTCTTCATCGAGCCCGGCATCTTACTCAGACAGGCTGTGACCTGATCAGACCATCCAAACCTTCAGGGCTTGTTCGGCTGAATTGAAAGATGAGCATGTTGCAACATGGGTTTTTTCTTGAACAGTGTAAACAGCACTGTGGTCAGGACGGATTATTCGTAGGCTGAATAAACGCATATTTGTCTGTTCGAATTGAAGTAATCTATGTCATGCTAACTCCCACCAAAAAATCACCGGAAGTTACGAACTATGTTCGTTGACGATGATCACAACCCAGGTGCAGTATACATTACGATTTTATAATGAAAGCAATAGCTTTTTCTATGTTGAGGGTTATATTCGATTGAGCGAAACCGGTGAGCCTTATGGTCACAGCACCCTAGTGAATGGCTCCGAACACCGTAGAGGGTATGAAACAAATAGAAACTTAGACAAGGGTCATCATGATATTGTATGGTAGCAACAACTTTATCACGTAATGCCGACATTCTTGCTTCTTCCTTTTCACTTCAAATCACTTACAAATTTCCATACTGTTATCTTAAATTGTGATCTTTCATACTGTTATAAGGTTTGGGAAATCTTCACAACAGGTTGCAAGAGTGATAGTTCGGTCTTACAAACGATTTTGTTGAAACCATGGTACTTCGTAGTCATGACGACGGATTTGAAGAACCGATTTTGTGAACTTGGGTTTGTTTATTATGACGGTTCTCACAAAGCAAAGATGTCTTTTGTCTGAACCGCACAATGGGGTTGCAATCACCATGTGTGGAAGCTTGTCTGTCGAAAAAATATTATTGTGTAAGTTATTACTTTATGTTTTATATATTATTACCATATTAGTTCATTTGAGAAATACAATCCTTTCAAGTGTGGAGTCGTTGTTTCCAAACGATCCGACGGTAGTTCAAAATTTAAAAAGCTTCCATGGAATAGTCGTCGGATGAATTTCAGGCGAACTTACTATTATCACATCTTGTAAAGTTATACTGATATTTTTTCAACTTGAATCAATGAAAATCCATCTTTTATTATGCTGTTTATTTTATGCTTCATTTCAAAATTCATTTACCCAGATAGCGCATAATGACAGAATGTTTTCACGTCAGTCATCTGCAAATATAGTCTTATTGAAACAATTTATAACCAATTCCAATATGATGGGATATAACATAAGACTAGCCAGCCCATTAAAAAGAGGCCGCTTAGCCGAAATGCAACTAACGAACGGTTTTTAAATAAAAGCGTAAACTGAAAAGGCCTTTGAATTGTAAGCTTTTATAAACGTGTGGCTTTCTGCGATAATTATGTGACAGATTTCGCTTATAAAATATATATATGTACGTATATATATATATATATACATTATGAGTTTCAGTTTGGCGTGATCAGACCTATCTTGTTCAGTTGAACTTTTTGCTGCCTGCCCTTATGGGAGTATTCATTGGAACCGTCGAATATAGTCAGTTTGTACGATGGGGGCGTACGTATGTGAAAATCAGTTGTTTTTTTTCAGGATATGATAGTGGGCTGCATAGTACGTGCATACTGCGCACGATTACCTACAAAATACAAAAATGTTTTGAACTGTTTTGCATAAAATAATCAGTAGACAGCTGATGACAGTCTTCGCACTCTGATAAACTTTACTGTAACCGGATTTCATTTAACCGTTCGGTAAATCGGATGGTCGAATGGTGTCCTGATCTAGACAAACGGATAACCGAAAAGATAGTTGGAGATCATGAACTGCGAGTTGTCACTTTACAACGGTTCACAGTACGGACTATATCAGTTAGATTAAACTAGAGTCAAATCCCTGTCGCTTAGAATTCAGTGACGCTTTGTCTGATAAAGAGGGGCGTCCACAATTTTGTGCGCAAACGTCACCAACACATTATATCACTTTTCCCTAGCTGCAAGTTTGCTCCCTCCTTCATCCTCCTCATGGCTTACTGCAGACACCACATATCAACTGCAATTTTAGTAAACGATTAACAAGTGGAAAACAAGATGCATGCGTTCCACAGATCGCATGTTTGTTGACTGTTCAAGTACACTATAGATTTACCACCCAAAGTTCATTCTAGGCCTTCATCAAAAATTGATCGCCTCCTTTTTATAACATGTTCATTTGTAAGTAGCACTGACGTTCACAAACTGTCTTTAAATGTCCCGCTCAAGTATATATATACTTTCTACGCAGTAGTTGCCTGAAATTAATGTTCTGTGAAAAATTTGTTAAATTATGTAAATTGAATCCGTGACCAATCACAATTAAAGGAGAGTGGAATTGTACTGCTTATATATTTCTGACATATCATCACGTTCTATCAATCAGATCTTAACAGAAAAAAAAAGTTTATGAACCTTCAGTAATTCTGATTATCTCTTATTATGTACACTGACAGGACACACTACTTAATAACGCCTGATCGAACAGTTTAACAGAAGTCTTATAGAAAATGCAACACAAGTAACAATATAATTTCAGGCTGACAAACACCGCGTGTTTTAATAGAATACTTGACTAAAAGCTATATGAAGTCATCATAAATTCTGAATTGCTCCATTGCGGCTGAGAAAAAAGAACACCGACGTAAATATACTCCTCCAGTAACACTGATTCAACTGACACGTAAACACGAGTGAATTGATGGAATGTTCGTGAAGTATTAAAAATATTTCCTACTTTTGAACTCATGAGCAATGCTTACTTGAATTTTGCTCAGTGTTTTTATAGTAACCAAGAAAATGTTTTACAGATTGATTATACACAATTGATTGATCAAATATAAGCGTGTCTATGTCTGGCATGTATAATCCTTATGTGATCAATCGTCACAGAGTTAGCAGAACTGTCACGAATTAAGGTCACCTCGTATGTTCCCATTTGTGACAAAGTACTTTAGAATTTGTTCAAAGGTTTGAACTCCCCACTAGGAACTCTAAGACCACTTTGTTTTACAGAAAGTATTCCTTGGTGAAATACTGCGGAACGTGTTTATCGATACATTGCGTTGCTGAATGATTACTCTGTGCTGTATATTTGGTATGTTAAGGGATAAAAAATAGCCGATTTATCGTACTATCACTGGCATCAACATTTTGCCCATTGTCTGAGCACTCACCCAGCGTTTTTATTTTTACTACATGTTTCATCTTGTATAAAATAACGTTATTCAATTTAATATTCCTATCTCTGCCATAATTCGTATGCTAAAATTGGTGACGACTATAAAATGAAATTCTTTTGAGACGTCATGTATATATACATGTATATTCATAATTTCATCTTCCACATTTCAACTTGTAATACCCTGACTGTGCTCTGAATGATTTCTATGGGTACACTTAGAGCAAACAATGACTCCATTTCTGAAGAATGTGTTCAGTTTTAAATCTCAATCATAGAAGACTGCACTTATCAAATTCAGGTTGAGATCGGAACAGTTGTCCCTTATCGATTTTTGCATGCAGAGCTTGACCACCGAAAAGCTACTGATCAAATGTGTTAGTTAAACATTTTGTTTGACACTCACACATGTGCCGAGGTACATATATGTAAATGCTAAAATGTTACACTTTCTCAATCTCAGCATTGTGGTTCGTAGCTTCGGGTTGAGGGGAGGGGCCGTAAAAAAACTTACATTTGTGAAGATTATCGTTTGTAACCAAGTGGAATGCATATCCAGTTCTAGTTACTTGAGCCACGTAGATAGCGCAGAGATCCCGGCATGCGTAGAACGCGCGACTGATAAGAGTTTTCACGGCCTTATGTATTTATTAGCAGACATCTGGAGCAGGTATTAGGCCAAAAAAGAAACGCAGGCCAGTACGGGCGGTGTCAAAGCTTTTGGAAGCTACTGGAACAACCACCTTTAATTACACAGCAAAAGGGAGACAGTATCACCTACCTTTCCACTATTATGATGTACAACGATATGACTAGTCCGTGACTGTTGATAGCAACAATCCAGGAGATATCAAATGGTCTCCTAGTTTTTTACATTGGGTTGCATGAGAACGCATGTAACGGTTAGGTTCGAATTACTGAGTGGCCTAGGTAAATGCAATTGTACCTCACTAGGTTATCGGTAACAATGGACGAATTCCATAGACAGATAACAGAGTTCTAGCAAATTACGATTATCAAAGGATCACAGGTATTCAGAAAGATCACAACACTATTTCACATTACTGGTTTCTGAGAATCAAGGATGTTACGGAGTTACCTTGGTCTACTGAAGCGCGATAGGAACTGCGACGATGTTCGAAGTACGACTGAACTACAAATTGGCTGAAAGACCCGTATATTAACTTCAAGCGTTTACGCAGGCAGGCAAAACTGCAGACCGCTGTGCACAAATTTGTATCGTGATGCAAAGTCCCTATGATATATTTAAACAACATGCGAGAAGTGATGCGAAAGCGTTTCTGTGCAACAATGAAGTACCGTTAGCTAGCAAAAATAGGAAAAACTGTATAGCTATACAAAATCTCTGTTGGCTGACTTGAGCTGTGTCAACGATCATCGTTGAACCATTGAACATTGAAGAATTAATGATTTGATCAATAAATCGAATAAATTACACTTCGGTAATCGATGGAATGATAAGATAAACCGACCATTCACTGCATTTAGAAAAGAAACTATAATGAAAAACAGACATTTTGTTATCTGCTTGTGGGAAACTATATAGTTTGTGGTTAAATTGATTTATTTGCTTCGGCCGGATCAACAATAGACGTTTTCTTGAATTTTCCTCGGTTGCATAATTCCGGTCTGCAAGGCACCCAGTGATCTTCGATATGATTGTGCAGAACGCCGACCCACCTAAAGAACGAGAAATTAGCAAGTGAGCGTAACGGAACAGTACGGCATTTTGATCATTGCTCACAAGCAAAATTGGTTAAGCCTTCAGATTTGATTATTTGGTTGTCTGTTGGGAGGCCATCAGTGCAGTAGTCAACACCGTTGCCTCGTGAAAGCGTGGCCAGAGTTCTAATCCTGGCATTGACAAGGATAAGCTACACAAATGAGCTCTACTGAGATCGAAGCTTGAGTTTAGTGTTTCCTCTCGACAGCGGTTGACTGGAGAGTTTATCTGAATGCAAAGGCTGTGATCAGATGTGTTATGCTCAAATTGAATTTTTGTATAGAACTGGAAAACAAGAGATGAAACACACGTGCCACGAAAACCTTAGCGTCAGCTCCACACAGTTATTATATTAATTAAAGCTTTCGACGACGAGGAATGATTAGGTTTGTTTTGTCCGCCAAACTGTGTTTTGTGTGAACAGGGCAATTTTTGTTGAGTGGTGAGGAGGCAGACAAAATCACCTATGCCTGTCTCTACAGTGTTAATTTTGAAATCAGACTAAAGAGTTTGACATTTTCATTGAGGGAAACGGGCCTTCGGAAAGCATTCAGTGTACAATTTGAATTCGCCAGATCGGAGGGATAATTGTTGAACTGAGGATTCCACTATAGTCACAACGCTAATCCTGCAAGTGGAACTTATCGGCATATTAATGACTGACTCTTGAATGAAACCCATCTAATCAACCTCATCTTCGTTGTCAGTCAAACGCACCCCCACCTACCGGTTACCTAATTGACCCGGTCAACTCTCCAGGAATTTTTCTATAATTGTGAGCCGAAATGGAAGGCTTTTATGTGAACCTGTTAATTAGGCAGTCTTGACTAGTCTTGTATGCACAGAAAGCGTTGACACGTCCATCCGCCTTGCAATATTGTTCGAGTATGGAAGGCAGAAACAGTTTCAGTTATTTTTCACTTTTTGTCATGCACACATGAAGTATGTTAGTTTTACGTTGGCAGCCGATAAGAGTGAATCATACTGTTGATGTTTCGTTACCTATTTGTTTCCTGGGTTGCGTAAGTTTCATAGATCGTTACGTAGACAAATAAATTGTGATTACTGGTTCTTCCTTCAGTACTTGATACTATTTTGTGTTAATGCTTAGAAAGGATAAAATACAAAATCATGTGATAGTAAGTCGAAATTAGATTGAACTGGATATAATCACGAGTAAGTTAGTCTCTAAAAATTCACATTAAACTCAGTCCTACGCGCTAGTTTAGTAGGATGTTTAGAGGGCTCGGTAATCTTGTTAATCCACGGAAAATCGACCCGAGTATTGTAGTCTGCCAAATCAAACAAGTTAACGATATGCCATATGCAATACTTGATGGATAAATAACGTAAAATTTGTCAAGCGAGAATTTTCGCCAAAATGGCGGATTCAAGCAGACAGAAGGATTTAACACGATGAATGTGGAATAATCATCACCATGTTCTTTGATAGATCAACCGATATTCACTTAACTTTCTTTCACAAGACAATCATCGACTGTTTTATATCGCGGGCTCCACAACACATCATAGCGCCTACTTGTCAGTGTTATTCTAAGGTGATGATACCATAGTTTACAGGGTAACAGAAATTAGGAAAGTGCGTTAATCACAGTAAATTTCTATACTGCTAGCTTAAAGGAAACCGGTTTGCCAGTTTTATCAGCGACATCCAACCTACTGTTTTTCCGCCAGTAATGTTCTGCTTTGTTGCCTTGTAGCCGAAAATTTGGATTGCACGACAAGTGTGTGAGATCTCGGAATGATTGCGTCGGCTTAATTTTAGTGTATCTCAGAATCTCACCTCATTGACCAACAAATTGTTGTGGTTTGAGACTTTGCATTCTGAACGTAAGAGGGCCAGTTTGCAGATGAACTCTCATCTTGGGTCTGATAGCCAGGCTTGTCTTTTGTGTTGCGTACTGAACGTAAAAATCAGAAGATAAGTGGCGCGGAATACTAAAATTTGATTCCTAGCACACCGTTCATTGTCACGTATAACCAAGCAGATTAACCTGGGATAATTCATATACCATGTTACTAAGCATTTTTTGGCGTAACCTGGAATCGATATGTCAGAGGTAAGTGGCTGAAACATTAGCACCTAATAGTCCACCCAACTTGTAGATACTACCCATTCGATGTGTGGATACGTCCAATCTGAAACAGTTTAACAGAGTTTGTCATGGGCATACCGTTGTCAGGTGAATCTATATATAATTTGTATATGCTGTATTAAGACACTAACACAGGCCTTCAGGTAACTTGACCACCAAAACCGTTAGCGTGGGGCGAAGCTTCAGTCGACTTTCTGCTATCGCTTTTGGTCGTTAGATGGTGGATTATGCTTACTGTGTTCTCCAAGTAAAATGGCACACTATCTTTTGAACGTACCTTACACATTTTACAATATTTATCGATCACCTTTTGCAACCTCTTAAAGAAAGACGATTTTTCTTCAGTATTTCAGTGAATCGTTTTAACACGTTTCTATCAAGAAGTTATGCTGCAACGAAAAACAAATTCCTGCATGATTGCCTGAAAGCTGGCGCAAAGTTTCCAGTTGGAACTACCAGAGTTAGCTTTGTTGTACATTGCGCTGAAAAACGGTGATGTAGAGAAGACCATGGAGTCCTTGATGAAACTCTCAACTGTCTTATCACAAATGTTCGACATAATCTTACCGGTTCTGTGACTTACAGTGTTTCATATGGTTGAAAGTGCACTGACAATTCTCACGGTTTTTATTTTACGTTTTAATATGACTACAGTGATTTGGTGTAAAATGTATGGGTTAGTCAGCGTTACCTTGTAGGGGGTAACAGAACTAATGAAACTATGTCGAACACTTGTATTACCCAATGTGACTTTTGCTGCGACTGAGAAGTTTATCACGTTCTTCACGTAGTTACTTCCGACTAATTCATTTGACCACACTATCAATTTGATAGTCTAATAAGTGGTACATGTTTTTAATTCGAAGGTTACTGGGGTAACAAGCCAGCCGTTCCAAAACTGTAATCACCCAGACTTAGTCCCCTCGGTTCCCGATCTGGAATGTGGCACTGAGAAATTGTGGTAATCTGCCAAAATGACGAAGTGGAGGGAAACTGAATGTACTACAATGTGTATCAAATTAATTCACTCCGGTCTTGAACACGACTACTAAAAAGTCAGCGAGTGTCAGACGAAGTTTGAATAGGTATTGTCGTTTAAGTTCATACTGACTCAGATCGTCTTATGTTAATCAGCAAAACGAGCAAACCGTTACCAAAAACCTCAATCTTAGTTTAGCTGTGCTGCAGTCTAGGTTAACTGATAGGGTTGTGTAACATCATGTTATCAGGTTCTTACGGAAGCACTGTTTAATTGTTTATTTCAGATATTAGACTCTCCTATGGAAGCTGATAACAGTGTTCCTCGTTTCCTTCTCAGTGTTGAGTTGGCCGTCATCCCTTTCGCTTCACCTACATGTTGTCCTTTAATTTTCTCAGCTTTCAACATAGAACTTCACAGTCTTCTGACAAATCTTGATGTACTTCACTAAGTCTGTTGGAACGTAAAATCTTTCTACTCCTCAGCTGTGCTTGTTCATTTCCTGTTAGATTGACGTAGACACAACAGATACAGAATAAAATCAATGGTTCACGGGAACTGCTACATAGCAACAACTTAGTGCTCAAATCACAGGTAAGCAGAATAAACGATGACGTATATCAAATTCTTGATATAAATGAGGTCCGCGTAAACAACTACTGTCTGACCAGCGCTTCAGTTTAACTTAACTCTGACAACCTAGAATGGACACATACTTTATAATGGTCATTTCACCACGTTCTTTCGATTACTCGAATGTGGTCAAATTTTTTAACTTTCCGTTTACGGGCAGTGTTATGTGCCGGCCTGTCGGTCTGACGTGTTCATCTAGAAAAATAACGTCTTGGATACAAACCTGACTAAAGTATCACAGAGAAATGGTGCAGACGTATGTCTGTCTTATAGGCAATGTGATTGGGAGACTGTAGTTTGGGTTCAAATCCATCACTCACCCATCTCAATGTTACCATCCACATTTTTCAAAATTCGCAATCGCCCAATTTCTTCTAAGTAATCTTCTCAAATCGTATTACTAACCTCGCTGTTGGCTGTCGATGACACCGTTAAACTTGGACGTAGCTTCTACATTCAGATAACTTGTTCTTGCCGTCCCATTCGAAAAGGAAGCACCTAACACAAGCTTTGCTTTGGTTACTGTCCATCAACAGCGTACTTGTAATTGCCATACCGACTTTGTTTATAGGACGGTTTTGGATTAAATCTAGATGCACATGCTCGTTATTAGCTT
>JTDE01000540.1:70491-87157 GCA_014338405.1 Paragonimus skrjabini miyazakii | reverse complement strand
GCATTACGGCGTAGGAAAAAATCTTATTTTTAATCAGTTGTTTTTCAGCACTTTGTTTCAAGCAGTTTCCTAATTTTGTGGATAACGATTCTCTGATCCAGACAATAGATGATTAGGTTTCGCATCTTTACGACTTTCCTCTCACTTAACTTTGATCGTCCCTCCCAGTTAATTACTATTTACAAGTCCGAAATATTTTGTGGAATTCTATTTACACACAGTTGCCTAGTATTTTGTAATGAAAATTATTTAACTCATCAGTTAGGGGACACCTGAAGAGGATTGACAAACAGCATGCCACTCCAGCAGCTATCTATCGATTTATGTAAATGAGAATTTAAACATTTGTTTTCGATCACCTAACTATGGTAATCGGAGGTTGATTGAAGGGTTGGTAAATGTTTCATCACAGAAAGAGAGAACGTAAGCAACAACTTTTAAACCGTACATTGCGCTTGAAAATAAGTATAATCTGTCATCGTGCTGTGCGTTTCAGTTACAGTGATTACAAAAATGTATGCAGTTGGACTCTGGTTCCGAATGATGGAGTTCTTCCCATACAACAGGGGATTAGTACCGAGCCATGACTATGAGTTTTGAATAAGATGGCGAGTTTTTGTGTTCTCTAACACAGGTGTTTGTAGCCTTCTATTTGACAGGATTCAGTTATCAGATCATTGACCAGCAATACTAAAACATAATCTTTTGTTAATTTGTGCTGTCTACTTAATTGAACCAAACCACAAGTTGTTTAGTCAAACGAGATGGTTACCCAAAAGACCCGTTAATTGACAATGGCTTAGTAAAGCCCTGTGCAAGGTGCAATCTCAATAGGTATCAAGTTTTTAACTTGCTATTTATTCACCTCAAACTTTTAGGATAGTTATTCGTACAGTTTGTCGAACATCAATTCTATTTTGTAATGGGAGCATGGGATGTTGCGACCGTGAAAAATAAGTTGCCTATTCCTGACCTAGTTGGAAAGTAAGGGTTTGGTTTCGAGTAAATCTTTCGTATTGTGAATACCGGGCAGGAATAATCTGATAAAGGTTGTTTTGTTTCTTTACTTGAGGAAGCTTTGAAGCATGATCAATAATAAGCCTGTACACATTGAATACCCCGCCAACACTGTGTGATATATTTTTCACAAAATAATGGTTGCTTATATCTGATCACGGCAAGCATTTTAAGATAAACCAGTATCGAAGCTATTTTGAAAAGTAGAACATTCTTGTTAGAGACCGCCAGTAGTGTTGGGACTTGTGTAGTAACCAACACTCATAAGTCGTACTGCTAAACTCTTGGCTATAATTATTCGCTCATATCAGACGTAAAGTTTATATTTTAGTAGTCACGATCGAAGCCGATCGGAACGTTAACCTGGGCCTGGCATGCTATTCTAGTCGGAGACTTCCGGGAACTTACTTTCATAAAATAAACAACACCCCTATGATGTCGCACTCCCAACGCACAGAAAGGCATTTAAGTTAGCTTTCTAGAGGAGATACACCAGACTCGAACTTCGTCCTTGTAATCGTAACTGAAATTAGGAATTCTTATATTTGAGTGACTTATTGGAATTAGCGGGATTGCTGTTGCGCGTACATTCGTGAGGAACGGGCAGCCTGCAGGTTACTCACAAGGAAATAAGGCTGAGTTTTATATGTGGCTGGTCGGTAATGGCCAAATTGAGATCACAGCTGATCTTATGAAAGTAGCCGAAACCTCACATTTTGGTTTTGATAAAGAGATAATGCTCATCATTGTTCCTAAGCATGACATTTGAGGCGAGTGGTTGTTTTTGGAAGGCATCGACTAAACAGTCTATTCGGATGCAAAAACTGCCAACAGGTGCTGGTAGTGTCATATTTATCTCAAATCAGTCCCCGATTACTTTTTACTTCGTCATATCTAATCAGTGAAACAAGGGAAATTAGATAGTTATTTGTATATGTATTGAATAGGTTACTGTCGATTGTGTTCTGTTCTTTGGGGATTTTAGTCCGACTGCTGTGAAAACTCCAAGTTAGTGAAAGGTTTTACATTCGAAATTTAGCCTTTTGTCACCGTTTATAGCGAGTTGGGGTCTATAACAGCTGGATGCTCATCACGTCACACCAGTGCTATAAGAGGCTATTACTGAGCGAAGTTTGTGTCACCTCTCCTAGCGGCTTGGGTTTCTCCTGAGGTCAGTCAGGTGTAACCATGACTATCAATGGGCAAATTTACTTGTGGAACCAGAAAGCATACCGGCACTACCATCTTACCTCCTTGTGAAAAACCATTAATCTATTATGCTCAGCGTACTTACTGTAGTTAATCAGCTGAGTTCGTATGCTGTCGTTCCATGAGCAATATTTGATAGGCGAACTAGTTGAAATGGCTAGAAACATAAACTTGATAAAAAAGAGCTAAAATAAACGATGGCAGATGGAAAAATGATGTAGGGCTAAGATAAAAATGCACGAAAATGATTAAGTTGAGAGAAAAAATCCGCAGATGTAAACCAAAGGAACACTTCATTTTTCCAGGAGTATTGTGAAAAGGAACTCGCAATGAATATTATCCAGAAACTCAGTATTATTCAAAAGAAGTAGAAGATAAGGTGTTCAGTTGCTCTGTGATTAACAAACTTTCCATCAGCTGTGTTCCTTCGGTCAAGCCTGAACGATAGTAAACTGTTGCGTGCGACAGTTGGGTCAATAATTACTATTGAACTTAAGTCACACAAACTTTAAAGTCCTACTGTAAGCATGAAAATCCCACTTTCATCTCAACCGTGTTTCCTATCCCCATGAGGGATGTATGATGTCAGAAAGTTTGAAAAACTTCATGAAAATGTGCGGTCATTTGTGAAATTCAATCTTAAAGGTCACTGGCAACAGTATTTATCTTTGTGTTAATTTCGAACTGTTATATTTAAATATAATTAATAGTTTTCCTAAAAATTAATCAAACATTGATTTCGGTCGATTTTGGAAGTGAAGGCTGATCAATTTAGACTGGAACTTTCTACACAAAATAAAGAGGCGAGCTTTTTAACACAGTAGGATGATGACATTACTGACTGCCTCAATAAAATTACCTAACCCGATTTAGCTTACATGTGAACTAGACACTGTAATTCAATTGTGTTGTGGCCGTTTGTCTAACCCAATATGTCTAGCAAGTCAAATGAACTCGAGTTATTGCTTCTTTCACTCACAGAACATCGCATCTTTATTATACGGATCAATGCAGCAAACAGGACAGTTAATTCAGTTTTATAACACAGTCTTCGTGTTTTGCAGACCAACCCTCACGGCTTGAAATATTTTAATTTCCGGATAGATAAAGTGACATGAAACTTTAGAACACAATTCATTAATATCAGCTAATCAAAATCAATTATAATGCAGAGCTACTTTGCTGTGGTAAACCTTGACTTGGTTTAAAATTTCATGTGAGCAGAATGCAGATTAGATGCATTGGTTGTAAAACAGTTTGCAACGTTCATCCACTTGAACATAATACAAAGAACAGACATTTCATAAAATGGATCCAGCTCTAACACTCAGTCATACGAGGTGCGTCATTGATAAAGAAGAGTATTCCTACCTTTGCTGTCTCTCGAGTGATATAACGTTTCACCTGCTGTTGTGAGCAAACAAACATAAACGGAATTGACAAGAGGATTTGAACAAAAATAAATGAACCCACTTGAAAATATCTAGTGAATAATGAATCAGTCAGCCAGACAATTTGATGTTCCTTCTCGTAAAATCTCTTCATCGATTACTAAACATGTATTAGAAACGGACCAACGCGTGAATTCAAATTCAGTGCTCAGGGTGATTAAGCATAGTGGAAATTATCGATTGCTGAAGTATGCAAAAACCATGCTGATTGTCAGGCGTCATTCATAACTGAATGCGTAAAATTAAATAATTGTAGTGCCAAGGCTGTCCTGGTTTTAATAGGTATATAGGTATTATACATTTTTTCCATTGCATTTTTGCACGACTGCCTTTTGCACCGTTTACATTATAGACTATACGACAGATGAGAGTATAGGAACTGGATCACCATGCAAAATACTTGTTCGTTATGTACTTATTTTAGACTGTTTTAGTACTCAGTGGCGCTTTAAAAAATCCTGTTCTCCATTTCCAAAGGATGACCAAAACGTAGCTGATTAATATCATCTTAAATTGTATACATACTTTTGTCATCTAGATGTGTACAGCCCAAAAATACGTCGCCTCTTTAAAAAGGAGGTGAAAATATCCTTTTGTATGTAAGCACGGCATGAACATACACAAAGAGATGTATAGAATGCATGTCATTTTAGTGGTCGTCGTGACTGACAAGTGAGGATTATGTCTGACCGAGCATGAATGCAAAATGTATGCGCTAATTGAAGCAGCCTGTGATTAGTTTTGAGTACTCAGTCTCAGGAATGTCAGACTAGACACTACTATGATTGGCGTTTTTATCCAGGATGCAAACAGCGCTACAAACAAAGTCACGTGTTAGCTGGATAATGTCAGGCTGGTTACGCTAAAATGAAATAAACAAGAACACCAACCTTGAAACTCTTACCCCAGTGATTAGAATACCATATAATCAACAAAAGACAAGTGGCCGTAAGAATTAATATTGTATAACGTAAAGATGTTTACAGTATATTTTCAAGATACATGATTATTGTAACCCACTTGTATAGCAAAACGTCTATGATTAAAAACGTGCACCAGAAAAGGTTTGCAAACCCACAAAGACCTTTCACTTCCAATGATAGTTTTCAGTTTTTATAACCACTCTGATGTTCCGTTTCGTAAACAGTTTATCTAAACGTCGTTTTACGTACACGCTGAAAGCATTCTACAGAGCATTCGTTTAATTGTATTCTTTGTGAAACTTGGTAGTTCTACTTCACAGAGGCATGTTGACGAAACTTGTAGTATAGTTCTTTGAGATGCGTGGATGTTGTAGGCGACGATAGTTTCCATAGGAATTTTTACAAAATACACACCGGATCAACTTTTTCCGTAATGCTAACATTTTGATTATTGTCAAGGAAGTAAACAGCAATTCCAACAAAATTTATTTTTAGGGGCAAACAGTCGTCATACTCCACGAGTAATGAATGAACAATAGCTGTTATAGACCGTCCGACAGAACATACTGCCGATTAGAAACATTTCCTAGATGACTGTTTGCATTGATTTTTTCGTGTATTGTTTCTGGTTCCTATCTGTCTTTAATACTCTGGAAAGACATGTGACACACTCGAGTAAACGAGCAACAGTATCAAGATTTTGCTTTTGAATATGTTTGTACCTCATTGGCTAGATGAACAGGATAAGCTTTATCAGAAGGTGGCAATAAAGCCGAATCGACCAGCGCACATGTTACCTAAAAGTAGCAGAAAAAATCTGACTAAGAATTCAATCCTACCCTCCCCCGAATATTTCGGAAACCTTAAATTTGACGCACACGGAATCTTTGTGTTCGGAAGTATCTACCTGTTCCCTTATCATTGCCTCTGGCATTTGTACGAGCATATTGATCAAATGTATGTGAAGGTTTCGTTCATCTTTATGCCCAAGATTCAAGTTAAATAAATTGAAAAACAAATTCAACAATTCTGATCCTCACAATTAATTTAAACAAAATAATCTAGGTATGAAAACGCGTGGAGCTTTCCGGAGAAGTAAAACCTAACCGTGTAACCAAAGTAAAATACTGAGAAAATGTTCATTACTATAAAAACAGTGGATCAAAATACTAGGCAAAGATGCGAGATAACAATTATTGGGGTATTGATAAATGGATTGAGAATAACACAACGCTACGAGCAAGTGGTAATACTCCACGTTTCAACCACCTCGGGTGGCCTTCCTCAAGAATGTTGTAAACGAGATTATTGGGGCATGTTGGGAATTCAAACACGGATCGATTACCAAAGTAGGCACACCGTCAAGAAGAGATTACATGACTTCGGGAAAACATGGGATATGTTTCTAGGTTCTCTAACATTCACAGAGGATGTATCCCGAACACTGACTCGGAGTTTGATTTGGATGAAATGATCAGTTTTACAGAACTAGGCTTTGTTATATGGCCTATTTAGAACTCCCGGAGGTTTCCATTTTGATCACAAGTTGTTTAGAAACCCTGATGCCTGTAGGTAGGGTTGTGCGAATTCGCATAATTTATTTGACTCCCGCTTCTGTTGCAACAATAAATGAATGGGTAATTACAGATGACAAGCAAGAACAGGTCTCACTAAGTTAACTACATTGTACATCAAGTAGTGTTGTGAGCCAAGAATACAGATGGCGCAAAGGTTGTTTATTCAGGGAACTAACAAGGGTTAGGTGTTCAAACAGGACAAGGAACAAAAACACTCATCTGCATATATCAATCGTCCCAGAAGATCTCGGCTGCCACAAACGCTAATACTCAGCTTCTTTGCGCAGCCAGAACTACTCTATGACATACTGCACTGTCGTGTTGGTGTGACATATCTTCCCGTGTTTTTCCTGCGGCTACTTCGACGGCAAAATTCATGCTGTCACTCCAATGCTGAATAGTGATGGTGTGAGTAGCATGGGGCGATCATTCGTCCTCATCACAGCAATAGTGAAGCGATGTTGGTTTTTGATATGGAAGCCATGTGGTGTTCGTTGCTGTTGTTCATCAGAACTTTGTTAATAGCGAGATATCTAATTTACATTTGAAATCGGACGCCGTCGACGTCTGATTTGAGGGGGACAAGACCTTCTACTTCGTACATTCATTGTCTTTTGACTTGTAAGGTTTCTGACAGCATTCTTGACGCTAGCAATAGTTTATCTTTCTCACATTTGTTTTGCAATATTTTGAAAAACGCCTTTGTTGAGCACTTTCCTCTTCCAGTGCATTAAGTCGGACGAATGTTAGAACGTTTTTTTGAAAGCCTATCAACGTAAACTTTGTTGTCAGAAACATGTGACAACGAGGAATATTATCAACAGAACCGGTTCAGGAATGCTCGTTTATCCTGAAATAACTAACCTTTCTCCTCGGAACAAACAGCTGTACTACGAGGGATGAATGTTTATTCGTTCTTCACAGGCGCTAGCTATGAATATTCTGTCGGAAAATCTTTTCCACTGATTTAGAACGAAACGTGTTTTATATCCTGGTGTTTTAAATCCTGCTCCGAAAACTTTTTTATCAGGTTAGCTTAAAAAGTCTCAGGTGAGCAACCTTTTGCAATGCATCATTCGAGAGGCCGGTATTTCTGTGATCTTCAGTGTGTATATTCGCACAACGAAAATAATTCATGCTTTTTTGCCTGAGTGATTAACAGGAATAGACTTTTGCAATAACTCATGGTTGCGCATTGTTTCAGTGCGAAACTCATCTGTTGCGAACCAACGTCATTCAGGAAATGAATTGTAGCGACGTGCTGGATATCTTTCACTAAATCAACAATTTGGAATAAACGGTCATTGTGAGTTTAAAGTAGCAACGCTATTTGAGTTGAGCCTACGGGACGCTACCAAACGTTTGAAAGGTCAACCTGTGTTGTCTTACTTTTTCGAAAAAGCTGCTCATCGAGTGACTTACAATAAGAATGAACGACCATCGTGTTCATTTGATGCATACCGACGCAAGGTCTATCCATGGTCCCCAAACTCAGCAACACCTTCTTCACTCAATCAAACGGCACTGCTGTCGTTAAGGTATCTTGTTCATAACACTCGATTAGATTTCTAACAAACATGACGTTCAAGCTTTTACACTCTGGAGGAAAATCTGCGCACTGTTAGATGATCACAACTGTAACGTCCCCATGAAGGCTTCGGGTAATCTCTTTCGGAAAGAGGAAATGGGCGATCTTACTAAGATATACGACTCGAATAAAGTAGATTTCTCTCAGACAAACGTTAACATCAAAAAGATATTCAGAGAAATTCGCTCGTTTTGACATCGTGTAACATGCTGTTCATGAGTATGCATGTGTAGATAGTTAGCAACACTGTCGTGCTCCTGATAAAACTGTCTGTGTCCTGAAACACCGATTTTACTTCATCGACGCATCTTCATCGGTTTTATAAGCGTTTGATGACCTTGGTTTACTATTAGGTTTAATGGCCAGTAATACACGAACATAATATTTAATGTTGCTTACAGCGTTATCGACAACACTGTTGGAAGCAGCGATCCGAACATCATTTAGGTAATCTCCGCCTGATGCGCCTCACCAAAAACAGAACAAATTTTGTACTGTCTGTTTGCGAATAGGCCTAATAAAGAATGGTTTACCAATAACTTTACTAAAGTTGTCGGTTTCCAACTGAGATACCAAACTGTTTGCAATTAGTAAAATTACAGTTTTATGCGTTTAAAGAAATATATATATATATATATATATATATATATATATAAAGTCTGGTTTTCTGAATATCATGAACGGAACCTTAGTGTTACGTGCGGTCGAAACTAACAAGCGCGCACACGTTAAATTTGAATTGTGTAGCAGAGCGTGCTGCTGTGTTGTCGACGCCGTTTTAGTTTACGTTTGTGTAAATCGTGTGCATGGTTTACTGGGACTTTGGTTCATGCTTGTTTCTTTTGCTTCCTTTTACAGGACTGTTGTTGTAACCCCAACTTTGGAAGAACGCTGTCTCCCAGTGACTCCACGTTGCCCTAAAGTTGGCCCGTAAGTGTTACGGACAATCTGAGTAAAGACAGCCGGTTTGCATGTTACACTACAAGTCGGATCTGCACACCAAGAGGATGCTGATTGTTTGTGACAAAATACACAGTAAATTCAGTAACTGTGCTCCCAGCCTTCAATCTGCGATAACTCTACTTGGTTCAATGTTGGCGCGACCATACGTTTTCAAACGACCGCAATGGTATTAAAACAATTTCCTCATTCATTTGTAAGTAAGGAATTTGTGAACTGTTTCATTTTGTACTCAAAAGCGATGAACTGCCCACTAGTGTAACTGGTAAATCAAATATTTTTCGATCTAGTTCAATGCAGTTTTATTGTGACTGTCCCTTGGAATATGATTCAAATATTACATATCGATTTGCTCTGTGATCGACCGCTTAGTATTGATCAAAATTTCTTCAACCTCAACGAAGACAGCGAGAAAATGGAGGCATTGCTGAACACATGCTGGATATACAGTTAGTTGGGTATTATTGTAGTGTTACTGACGACGAACATGGTTCGCTCTTCAGTCGAAGAGCGTGGTACATTAGAAATGCATTTCATTAGTACAACGTGCAGCATCACAGCTGTTCCACCTTGACAACGATTGAAAGTTCGCCATTGGTCAGCTGCTGTTTTTGATAGCCTGGATGGTAATAATGTTTGTTAACCAGCCCTAATTTTGACGATTGCATTTCAAGGTGACCAGTACCTCTGTCGATCCATTGAATTTACGATGAGCGATGGGGTTAACAAATGAAACCATATATTTTGAGACACAGGTAAACGCATGTGTGTGGGAACAACTACTATCCACGACTGATGCGGAAGCCCAATCAGAGTACAGCTTGCATAACGAATGCAAGTGTGGAATAACGAACGACAACATTAAGTACAAGTCTGACTTCATCAGCGCAGAAAGAAGACATATGTTGCAATATGTTAACATTTCGTTTGCTCTCATCATTCGCAAGCGTAAAACATGCGAGTTATATACATGACACAAACAGAAGTAGACAGGGTATGGACCCAGTGTTACAAGTCTGACTGTAAACGCTGTCCAATTATCAGTGCAGTTGCTTCCTTTTCGCACGTGACGCGCATGACGAAGCAGTACCCGTTGGAACGATCAACAGCCTAGGTGTATTAGTATGTCATGAAGAATTTTGCCGGAAAGCGAAGCAGTGTTCCTCTTAGCGTTCCAAACAAGCGACTGATTAGTCTTTTATGCGGAGAAAAACGTAGGCTGTCCCAAAATTAGATTCGACACCCGTTCAGCGATCATCACTGAGCTCTTTTTAACGCTTGCTTGGTGTTCAACGGAGATCTTGAAATTTTACGAGGTATTGTTCAGCAATTATTGTAGAATGTTTGGAAAGGTGAGGGATTCAAGTCCGAAAATGACAGTGCGCGTATACAGATCTGAGGAATAGTGACAAGTTTGTCTGGTAAGAAACGGTGAGGAGTGACGTTCGCACGATGAATTGCGGTAGTCATCTACTGGAAGTTTCAACCGACCCTCTGATACAGTGTTTTGCGACGAGACCTTCCCTGTCCTACTGCTTTTGATAATTGCTTAGGTCCTGCATATTACTAATGAGCAACATTATGTGAATGGTAGAGATAAAGGCTGACAGTAAAACAGTGTATTTAGCGCTAAATTCCACAAACTTGAGTTTTTCAGGAATTCAAGAGGTCATTATGAAAGAATGAAAAATGAGAGTGCTATGGCACCGATATTCTCAAGGCAGTGTATCAAGAATAATGATTCTTTGGCCTTACGAACGGTGTCCACCACAGCACAGAAGAGAAAAAGTTTTCCCAATTTATTATGATAAAATTCTTCCGTAAATCAGCGGTTGGGGGTGACAAAGTTTATATGTTATATCCTAACATGTAAATGGTGAGTGTGGAGTGTTAGATTTGTTGCAAGAGGCTTGGCCTGTTTGTAAAACTTTGCTCTTAGCCTTACGCTTCTATTACTTTTTGTAGCATGCAACTTATAACTGTCGTAAATTTTATAACACGACCGTACTCGGATAATGCAACTCATCGTTATCCGTTCATTTGTAACTGTCGTTGAGTTTTTAATGAAACTTTCCATATTTTCTGTTTTTTTCGTCGAGCTCTCATTCTTCCCTTTTTGATCTCACTGTTTTACTGTGCCAATTTTCTGATGGTTGATGACTAGTTCATGAAATCATTTCACGACTGTTGATTTTGAATGCCTTTTCTGCCGGTCGATTTTAGTGTCTAATAAATTCACAATCAAGGTGATATAGAACGTTTTGTTATAATTTTGCCAGTGGTGTCAAAAATTCCAATTAGCTCGATCACTATATACGGTATCTATGGGATTCAAAGATGGTTTTACTGATTCTACCATCTAAATCGATGTCAACTGAGCTATCGATTATACATTGCTGAGTGGTTTATCGTAACTCACCCGGAGTTCTGCAGCTTTATTCAGGTTGACGTGTACTGAATTAATGAAGAGTAGCTCGAGTTTCGGTGGAAATACGTTGAATACCACTCATTGTTCTATAACAAAACAGCTCAAGATTATAACCGTAAATCTTTTCATGCCGTTGATCTAAGAGAAAGTAACTGGCGTGAACGTGCTGAACATCGTACCGTAGGCCTAAGCATCACTAATCAGTCAACATATTATTGAGTTTTTCTCCCCGGGTTTAGTTGTTCCTACCATTCGAAGTTACAACCTGAACGATGAGATCAACGATATTTTTGATAGGATAACACATTAGTTCTGTATACGTCATCTTTGTGGTGTGTTTTGTACCACTGAACTTTCTCAATGCAGGTCGAGCTGATATACTAATTAAAAGGCTTCCAATTTCATAGAATTTGTTCCGCTGCAGTTCTGTACGCACGGAACTCAATTTTATGTGAGCTAAACATCAATCACAACTACTTGCAACCGTCGCATTTGCATAAACTTTCCCGTCGGCCCCATTTGAAAAAAAGCTCTATACTCTTGTAAGAGCTGGTCAGTAGCGCATATTCTTCCCACGGCAGAGGCTAGAAATCCGGCCACGCTTTTAGGAGGCAGCAATGGTGATCACTGCACCATTGACCTCACATTAGGCACGACCGAAATATCATATATGAACGCTCAGCCACATTCGCTTGCGGATAGTGCCCAGATCGCGGGATCGCCGGATCGCCTCGACAGCAGACCCCATTCATCTTCCTGTTAAGTCCATTCGATGGCTCCACGACTAAGACTTCTCTGCAAGTTGACCTGAAAACCGTTGACTTGTTAACGGATATGTTCGATCAGCCATGTCCAATTTGAGGTCCGTGGCACACCGGTCAACAATGTTGCCTAGTAAAAGCGTGTCTGGAACGATAATCCTGCCCGTGGTAAAATCTAACTCGAATGAAAATCAAGTATAGGATTGCGACAGCTAGGATCTATTTTTGGTGATGATCACTCTATGTAAAACCAAAGTCATTTATTGAACACCATTAATTGAATTCCACTTTGTTTAATTTGTTGCACAGCGCGAAAAGCGATTTTGCAGCTTGATGGTCTCTAAAAATAGGAAGGATGAGTCGAACATGAGTCAAAAGAAACTGAGCAACTGGTGCAGAGGATCAAAATGCGGACGAGACACGGACGGATTTGGAAGAATCTAGTGTTACAGCGCTCACGGTTGACAATCTAACATATGCATCAATTCTCTAACCATGCGAACGTAGACCAGAACCGGAGATGGAGACAGTCGCTGGGGTGCATAACGTCCGTTGGTTTGTATGGGGGACCAGCATTGGCGAGTGCTTATAAGAAACAAGATGACGTGAAAGAAATTGTTTTTATTTACTAAGGGATGGAGGTGGACAGAACAGCTGGGGCTATGTGGAGTGTTGTCAACCATCATGTATTTAGAACAGGTATCTCTTTCGAAATGATATTGCCCCATTGGAGGGCACTCCAACCTATTTGGAGATTATTGACTGCTTATTTTCTGTGAAAAGATGATTAGCCGAGTAAGAGCTCAATTGGTTCATAAGAAAGTTGTAAACACCCAAGGTTAGCTTGAATCACCGACATATGTTCTCTGACTCTTTGTAAACAAGTTCGCACAGGCAGGTGACTGTCGCCTGGATGTCGGTTCCGTTAAGCGCTTCTGATCATGCGACGCGTTGACTGAGAAGAAACCAACTACGCACTACAATTTGTCAATAATGGAGTATTCAAAGCCTTGGACCTCCTCTCCCACGAGTCCCCATCAGGTCTGTTACAGAATATGACAACCCCCAGCCCTAAGTTACTATCTTTTGCATGTTCTCTCTTTTGTTGTTTCTTTCCTCGATTACCTGTTCTTCTCATCTCGACAAGGAGTACGACAGGAAAACCCGATCTTTCCTCTTTTGTGCATTTCGGCTCTCAGTGAAACCCTATCATTATTCACTGTTTTTGTTTTTTCCTTCCAAAACTCTGAGGCGCCCTCATATTTTCTGACGTGCGCAGATGATATCGTATTATTTACCTATGCTAATGAGTTACTTATAATTTGTCTGAAGCGCTCTCACACAAACCTGCTTCAACTGGGATTGTCCATTGACGTAACAAAAGCATGCTGCATACACAGTAACTTACAACATCGGGAGAACCACAACGCAGAATACTCGTGTGCTTACCATCGTCAACATACGTACTTCCTCGGCAGTTCTAACTTCATCTAAAAAGGTACCCCGAGTTTCCATCAGTTAGAGTGGTAAACTTCCAACAAACTCTGCCACGGACCGTAAACAGATCACCGTAGATATATGTGGCAGCCAAAGCCACCCGAAAGACAACTGCATTCCTCCAAGTCATTAGGATCTCTTGAATACCACGAATCCCCTATTTCCAGTCCTGTATACTCACCAATGGATCAACAGCTATCCTCACCAAGCGTCCTACATCAGTAGTCCCTGAGGGACATCTCCAGTCTATCCCTTGATTTAGATTCAACCCAAGTATCCGTTTCAACAAACGTTCACTCACTTCAGATGCGCAAAAACCTCTGGCGATTCGAACTAAGCATAGTTACCAGAAATAATTTGATTAGTGTGATCGATTGTAGAGGACTGAATGATGGGAATTAAATAGCAGATGGTTCTTTCCACCATGCAGGGACCACTGCGACAGGCTTGCCGTAAAACTCTATAGCGTCTCTAAAATGTTTCTATGGTTTAGTTAACAACATTATAGAATGTCTGTATTTTGTAGTCAGGTATGCATGCACAGTCACTTAATATTTACCATGAGTTAACTATGCCTAATAAGCAGGTGTTAATTCCAATCTGTCTAATGTGTGAATTACAATGTGAACCGTCCCCGGAAAGTTGGATGTGTATGAACAGAACGTAGAGAGAAAAGTTGTTTCATCCTACTAACATGTGCTATGTAGAAACTTCCAATTCCAACAGTGACCTTGGAGAAACTGTGAAAAACGACTTCAACAATCAATTTGTAAATTTAATTAAGTATTCGTTCATATCCAGAGTGAAAGATTAAAAGCTCAGTTCGCGAGAAGAAAACGTCAAGAAGAATCAAAAGACATTTTTAACAAAAGAGAACTTCAAGCCGT
Organism: Paragonimus skrjabini miyazakii; assembly: GCA_014338405.1. NCBI lineage: Eukaryota > Metazoa > Platyhelminthes > Trematoda > Plagiorchiida > Troglotrematidae > Paragonimus > Paragonimus skrjabini miyazakii. The sequence goes on along the minus strand of JTDE01000540.1, from coordinate 72,859 downwards.
ACGTTTGGAACATCATGTGAAACTTCTGCTCAATCTGGAAATCAAAACCGTTCAATTCTGTCTTTTTATTCTATTATATTTTTGATGTAGGATTTGAAACACTGAAGGCAGAAATTACGAAGAATCGAATCATGTTTTATTGCTGTGATCTGATATTGTCAATAACCAGGTTGACTACAAACGATTTGCAGTTGACCAAGAGTTGTCGTGAGCAATATTGTGGACATATCACTCAACTCAACTGATTATCACTCTGTTGATAATAAGCAATGTGGTAAATTTATGACTCTAGATGAGACTTGATTGTGAAAAATCGGGGCTTCAGTTGGATTTGAACCGGCGACAGAAACACCATGCCCCAACGCGGCAAGCGCTTTTACCAGCTGTGTTACGAAGTCACTTTGGGAGGTCGGAAGTTTAACATTTGGTCTCTGTTACTCTCCCGTCCCACTGTCTCATATGGAATCCAGCAAATGATCCAGGGAATCGACTGCCCCGGTAGGATTTTCCGAAAGGATCACACTAGAAATCACCATCGCCACTGCTGAGCATAGAAATTATAGTAGTAATAAGTAGTTTGGCAGATTTGTGGTTTTAGATGAGACCCAACTATGTCTATAAAACACACTGATGACTTAACGTTATAGGGCTGCATACTGTAAGACGCTTCAAACACAACAATGAGAGCAACGCTATTTTCAACTGAAGTACGTAATACACATGTTGCAAAACTAGAAAGCTTTTATCCTATCAGCAAGCGCTTGTAGCACAACTAATAGTAAATTTGCCGCGTCTTGTCATGTTTTTCTATCGATGGTTCGAATCCGACCGAGTTTAGTATTTTCCGCCGTTAGGTCTCTTCTAAAATACATGATCCGATTATGTTGTTCGTTAAGTTCATGCTAAGCTCTGCTCACAGTTAATAGCAGCTTTCACATTAGGGAGATCTTTCCGATTGGTTCCTTTCGAAAAAAAACCAGTAGACTCGAACATCGTTCTTGTTGTAATTCATCAGTGGCGAATTTCTTCTTCTCATAGCCAAGATTAGAATCCCTGCTTTCTTTTGTCAATATGCCACTGACGTCATATCAGTTACGACTGAACCATCATATCTATACTTTTATCCACTTTCGTTTGCGAGTAGCCTGGAAGTTCAAACTTTGAACAAGTATTCAACTGGGCAGACTGACCAAATGTTTGGTTAACCGATTTGCCGTGGATGTAAAACAGTCAGTATGTTATTTGAAAAAATGCGTTATTGCTTTATTCTATATCTAATCTTATGGGATATTTGTTTAGAAGCTACGTAAATGGACGGTGTACACAAATGTTTGAGTAAAATTAGTTTGTGCGAATCGTTGTCAAAAGTCCCTTCAGATAGCTGTGATCCAGTCAGCCAGATTCGAACTGAGAACCATCATAGGTAACCTAGTCAGTAAGTCTTCATACCACAGTCCATCAAAAACATTTGACTTATAAACAGGGAAAAAGTCGTTTTCCTTAAGTAGATTGTAGCGGCGAAATGAACATGTGAGACATAAGTAGAACATCTACATAGAAGTCCGTATCTATGGTACTTAAGTGACTGGCTAACTTCGTGGTGATGCAACTGTTTTTAACTGGCAGAAATTTTACAAATTTCTATTATGTCAGGCTACAACTCACAACTAAGTGGGAAGTAGACAGCCATTTGCGAAGTGTGAGACTACCGTTCAAGCAACTGATTAGCAAGCTGTACAGATTCAAGGTAGGTGCTAAGTCAGACGCCCATACATGGAGCAAAATAAGAGAATTTTCGATAGAACCCGGCGGCCACTTGGTTGTTAGAGCTTGCTAGGCTAAAGATCATTCAAACCAGTGAAGGTAAGGATAGACAGAAAGCACAGTTAATCTAAAGGGTAAGTGCAGATAATAGTAGGCGTTAATATGATTTGTGAACTGGAAATAGGATGATGAAGAATACTTGTGCCTTATCGGCTGGATTGTTCGGACATCATAACCAGTCGAAATGTCCCCAATCAATACACTGTGAACTTCCATCGGCATAGAAAATCAATGGTGTTCGTTTCAAGTGGTTCTTTCGGCTCTGTTTCTTCATAATGAACGTAAGAGCTTGTTTGGAAGCTGTGTAGCTTCTTTTATTCAAATACATATTTTAAGCCAGTGACTGAGTGATTAAAAGACAATCCCGTACAGCTTGGTCACTATATTCCGAAATTGGCCAGGGCCATATGATATAGATCTGTAAGAGATTTTAGGGTAGTAAAATACTACAACCCATTGCATAGTCCGGTTTTGACTACGTCACCGCAATTCATCTCAGCAGTCGACAGTGGCTTTCGTCAAACTGGTGTGACGCCGGCGTTGA
>JTDE01000540.1:30935-55907 GCA_014338405.1 Paragonimus skrjabini miyazakii | reverse complement strand
CATATCATTTTATGATTGACCCAACCCGTGGCGCTTGGTTTCAAACCGACAATCAGCTTCCCGTTCTGCCTTCTTTTATTATGGAACAGTTGTGCACCAACTACTGAAATAGTGTCTTTACAGTCGTAGAAGATGCCATCGGTTTTCTTCAGTAATCGTCTTTGTACATTGACCTTTCTGGCTGGTGTTACCTGGCAGTAGTCTGAATTTCAGCAAGGGGCCACCGTTTTTTCGGCAGTGAATACCCGCCTTTAGGCTTCGGTCATTAGGTTTAGTCGCTTGTCTTGGGCTTTGACCAACAGCCATAACCGGTGAGCATATGCAACACGAATCCTCTTGATTGGTTATCTCCCTATTGCGGCTAGTAACGTCGCCTGGTAAACATTTTGCTCATTGATGACACTCAACACGAGCGACCAAAATTATTTGGATTCAATGCCTAAACTTGAACCAGAGGAGTCTCTGAATCCCATTTATAAACGGGGAATTGCACGCCCTCATGTCTAAAACGTCCACCCAGTTGGTGCACATGTAATAAGTAACTTCATCAGAAAACGCATGTGTTGGCAGGCCTGCACCCACACATGCTACGTCCAATTTCATCGGCTGCAGGCACTCTAGTATAGCACGAAAGGATGTACAGAGGTTTTCACTCCGTCATTCGAGTTTCTAAAGTCCACAATATGCACTTTTTCGGTTCAGTGAAATGCGTGCACCAGGCAAAAATCGTACAAGGCATTATTAACAGTCCAATTACTAGAGTCAGACTTTTTGTTGGGTTGGTGAGCAAGACAACAGGACTTATTCTAACTGCCCCATCCGTGAAACTGAAACTCCTAGGTCCTCGAACTGTTTAACTGCCAACAAACTAGAGCTAAATCTTCACTTCGCCCTACAGTGAAAGAGAAACCAGCGATTGATCTGACAGTTTCCAGGATTTTCACCCAACCGGTAGAGTCTACAGGATATTCGAAGTGAGAACAGCAAAAGGCAGATCACAATTCAGTTTTGTTGTCTTGTCACAGCCTATTTGATCAATTGACTTCCTGGAATTATCAGTATTTGAAGATGAGTCGTACAAAAAATAAGAACTAATACAATTAATAATCAATAACAAAGATAGATATTTTGATAACAAAAAACATTCCGGTTAATCCATATCAAGCGAAGAATGGTCCAATGTCCTTACGGACAGTCTTATTGACCTGGTTGTTCCTCAATTTGCCAACCAAAGGCTTTCACCTAACCAATGTTGTGGGTCATAAGTTTCTATCAGTTTTATAAAACCTCTGGTTTGTGCTTATTTCTTTCTGCCAAAAAATGTGGTATTTATTATCTTATCTATTAGTTGTCTCAAGTAATCTCACTTTATATACAACAACAGTGACTTATGTTTTGGCAGAACCAAGTAACGGAAAACTGGCGGTCACCTCTCAGAGAAGGTAGTGAAACTGATTGTATTGTCTCATATACTTGAAATATACCTGGCGGTATCGATTGTCACAGAAGTGAGAGGAACAGATTATCTACTAGACATCATTATTCTCTTACCAGCTTCGTAAGTTCAAGGAAACTCCCATTTCAATGACGTGCATCGAGACACTGTCTGATTGTATGCATTATGAAGATGGTAACTCAACCCGCATTACTTCATTTAGGCTGGTACTGTTTACTCACTACTCTCTGTTGGTACAGGCAACCCGGAATGTGAATGCCACTGTTATTTTTCTTTTGTTGCTCACTAATCTATCTAATTTACGTTCGTTACATGTAATCGACAAGAATGTACACAATGTTAACAATTTATAATATGTCCATTTGTCTTGTTCACTAACCGCATAAAAAGTGTCCCATGCCAATGATGACTGATTGACTTATTACTTTCCGTAAAACTAACACATTAACATGCTTATACATTAAAATCACATGATACGTTATAAAGTGTATAATTGGACCTGGATGTTTTGAAATTGGTCCGCATTCCATAGACTTTAGTGATAAAATCGACAGATAATTAATGAGTTCTATCAGTCAAGGGATAATCGAAAGATACTTCAGTTTTGCTGAGTTTAAAAGCTGCCACTCTTGCTTTAAAAGGGTTATTGAATTATTTTTTTCAACTTCACCCTCTTGGTGAGTTGGTTAGATTATCAATTAATTGACGTTTGTTTGAGGCTTGCTGTAGTTCATGTGTCCTTTGTCATTCCTATGCATTTACACCCACGGTAACTGTGGAGTTTTAGGGCGTAGCTCGTGAAAAATATATTGTATATCATGAGGGCGGTTTTTGTTCCCGAACCCAATTTGTTGTGTAAGTGGATCCGAAGAACAAAAATTGAATCTACAAATAAATCGAAACTTTTGTGCAGAATATATGGTTTACAGTTTGTGCACTACAAGCTCATGTATCGAACGTCGTCACATGTGGGCTGAACTTTGTCGCGCTGCACTAACCTAGTTAACCGACGCATTTTGGGTACCGGGAGTTCAAACTAACGACCCTAGAATTAATGGTTGACCTAAGTAACATTGAATAGGCTATTGAGAATTAACATAAACGAAATAATAACATTGATCTAGATATTTGCTTGACACTTTGGTATAATACAGTTCTTCATATGAAAACCATTCGTTTAAGAATCAAACATCTTTTATGTAATTCCTCCGCCTCATGGATGAGTTTCGCGCAAGCACGTGACATTTCATCGAAAGCAGACGTCAAGCGTAATCAAAGCTTTTGACTTGTAGCTTTGAAAACTTTAAACAAAACCATGCAGTTTGAGTTGATCGTAACTTACAGCGGGATATGCGATGCGAGACCGTCTCCGAAATTATGAAGCCTAACAAGCATTATCAAATAAAATCGAGTGGAAGAATGAAACCAGAAAACGAATAAACTAACGTGCGTGAAATAAAAACAGTCTTCAACTTTTGTTCCGTCGCTTCCTAATGGTCATCGAGACGTGCCCAGATTTCACAAACCGCCGCGAAAGCTGGGCTGACTGGAGGTGTTGGAAACAGATTTTCACAAACCAGTTATTTACTGAAGTGAAGTCAATTTTGGATGGTGATTCAGTATACAGGCTAGTTCACACAATAACTGTAATGAAGTTTGCACAGCACATATTTCCGATTAGTCACTTATCTACCGATCGGATTCCCCATTGATAAGCGTATGGGAAAGAAGGTCTGATCATCTAACAGGTGGATCGGAATAGTCTAGACGTTACCTAGTGTGTCATATAGCTTGGAAATTCTACTTGTTTTACATTTCTTGTCTACTTTGAAGAAACCGACCATCTCATCTCGTTTGCAACCACCAAACGGAGGCTCTAATCTCAATTTTATTCCCCTTTTTGTGTTTGCTTTTCTGTTAGATGAATTTCGGAAATGCTCAAATCACGTCTTCTCCGTACGTTTCCAAAAAAATTCATTGAGTATTAGAACTTGGTTACTCATCATTCGATTGCTTACGTAGATGAATAGCGAAAACCGCATGGGCTGACTGGCATGGCATTGGTCATCCATGACTTTCAAGTCCTTAATTCAATCGGATACGATCTTTCAATTTATTGTTTCTTAAGGTAGTAAAGACACAGTTGCAAATGTTGGAATATTTAGTGTTGAGCAGCTTCAAGAATCTGGAAGCAATTGGTCATAGTTGTTAGGGCGCCCCACCCTTTTACCGTCCCAAGGCGATTCCGCCGTGAGGAAGGAAAAAACGATTGACTTTGTCCTAGTTTGTGGACCTGCTCACAGCGGCCGAGAGGGTGGCCTTGGCTAGTTTTTACTCGTCAGACTTTTTACTCCGTTGTGCCCATTAGTGACCCTAACTATTTTTTTCCGATAAATGTCCTTCTCTTTTTATGATTCGGAAATGCTCTTATGGCCACTGCGCACCCTGTAAGTACTTTTAGCCTTGTCGCCTCGGCCGCACCCGTTTTGTAGCGGAACAGAGCTTCCTATTTTGACCGCGTCTTTTGGCTTGCCTTGGGAGCGAATACGGGACAGTCGCGGTACTATTCGGGACCGAGATTTTTGCGTTATTATTTACCGGGGCGAGAATCCGATTCTATCGAGCGTACCACTATACTGAAATCGAACCAGCGTACCGTTTAGGAGGGTTTACAACAATAGTTTATCTGTAACAAAGGGTATTCAAAGATATCAACTCAACTAATGGTCGCCGACACACTGAGGGTGAATGAGAGCAAGGTCGAAAGAGAGTCGATAAAATCAATTTGCTACGTTTGTTAAAGTATTAATTGTTTTAGATGAGTGAAAAAGAGTGTCATTCCTTTTAGTTCGTTTTTCGAAGGGGTCAGGTCACCCAACCATCAATAATCTGTTGAACTAAACTGTTCTCAGCAATCCTAAACACAAGTCCACTTACGTCAAAATCGTCCAGATAGACTGAATGGACTGTTTCTAACACGTGACCGGTGAGTACATACGTCTTAGCAATTACTCGAATTTTCACTTTCTTCCTAGGTAATTTCGCATTGTTCCCTTTATACTACCTTACCGCAGTTCTTGTACGGTATGTTTGATAAAAACTTGAAAACAGCATTTGAACGTGTTTCCACAGACGCATCTAGTAGTCTTTTACAAGTAGGGGGTTCGTCAGATGCAAAAAGTTGAACTCCACGTTGTCCATCTTTGATAAACAGCGCTGTTGCCCATTTTACTCGAAACCCCAAGAACTGAGTCTCACGCTCCTTTCTTGTATGACGTAGTGGTTGTGCACCTTCAGTCGTCTGGAACCTTTCTTTAAAGATTAGTTGCTAAGTATAAGTGACTTCTGGCAGATGTAGGATAACCTTTATCCATTGACCTTTTTTGTGCTAATCTGTGGTTGGATACGACCTAATATAGATGTACCAATCTGTGGAGCATTATATATTCCCTGTCTACGCATACCTACTAGGTGTGGATACATTTGTGTTTAAAACCGATTTTCTGATAAAGAGTATTTGGAAGGTCCCAGTTTATAAATCAGGCGGTTGTAAATTATTAGTTAAGTACTGTTGGATTCCGGCTCTATGGTCTGTCTAACTATGGAATCGGTACTATTCAGATATTCCGAAACTGGATTACGTATGTCATGAACACAAACTTATTATTTGCACAGCTCCACTGAATTTTGAGTGTTTGGTTAAGTTGGCTTAAATCCTTCCTTTCAAACTGCTCCACCTGCAAAGCTGCCCAGCCAAAAGCTAATACAGGTTGTATCTCTACCCCCTGTTTTTGACAATTTGATTTCGAATGCTGAACTGTTGAGCTAATGTCTAATCATGCTGATAATTCAGTCACTGTTTGAATGATAATTATTTTTCTTTCCTCCATCTGTAAATGGCGTCAACAAGTAGCCGTTACCCGGTTCTTTCTGGCTCTATTGTTTCGGACACTTCAATAACTAACTCCTTACTAACAAATGTGGCAATCATTTCACGATGTTTGAGCAATACTGATTTAACTACCTGTGCAAAAACACTAGTTATTCATGATACGAACTGTTGTTCTTGTTCATGTTTACAAACCTGCACTGATGACCTAGTGAACTGACCTCTTTATGCGACCAGCGAAGGCAGGTGACGATTTCGATGACCCGTTGGCAGATTATCATGTTTATTGCGTGTTTGTCTTACTGACATGCGCCCTCGTTTTGTTGTCCTCGGTAAGTTTACCGTGGTATTGACCCATACTATTGCACATTTCGCCTACCACATTCAGATTCGTAGTGGTGTTCAGGACTTGCTTGCGTGAGATATGTCCAAATATATGTTTAATTCCATCTGATTTAACTTCTGAGTCAAAAGCAGGACGTTAACAGTATAAACGCACATTGATTGTTCACAACTTTGTCCTACAAACGTACTCATTAGACTGCTTCACAACTTTGGGCAAGTTACATGTTAAACGGAATCCCAAACATACCTGTTAAGAATGGTCGAGCAATATGGGTTCGGTCTGTTAAAAGACATTATGTTCAGTACTTAGGGAATGTCATACTAATTTTGTTTTCCATTCATGACCAGTAAAAGTCCATCCCCATTTAACAATTCAAGGATATTTTTGGGACATTTAAATTTTTGCGCCGAAAACTTTATCGTTATAAGTCAACAGAAGTATTGCATCAATCGCTGTCATGTGTACAAAATTTGAACAGCAAACTTGACACGCCTGTTTCTAAGGTGACCAAGAGCAGTAAATGTTGTCCGGCTCTTAAATGATTGTCTACAAGGTCTACACTACACAGGGCCCTAAATAAGGATCTCCAAGCAGTCTAGGCTCGTATGCTGTCATCCCATGGTGTTGATCAATAATCGCTCCCTGCCCTCAAACAGTCGTCATTTGGGCGCGTACATTTCTTTGGACACAACGAACCACTTTGTAAAGTTACCACTAGACAAACCCGAATATGTGGCCAGACCTAGATATCACACCTATAATAGCAAAATGTATGTCGCCGACGTCATACGCACTACGCAGCATCGATACTGCACAGGTAACACGACTAATAGTGGCGTCTTAGTTGCACGGACATTTCTACCTGTTCATCGGCGTTCAGTCAGTATTGGCATCCACGACGTCAGTTTTCGGCATCACAAACCTGGACAACGCAACAAGTATCAGACAAATATTAACACAACAGTCGATTAAAAAAACCGTGTCAATCAAGAACTTTCTGAGGTCGCCATCAACTTAGTGCGACGAGTACGCTTCACCTGACACTCATTCTACTGTTGCAGTACACTGTATTCTGGTGTCGACCGAAAAGCCGATAATGACGCGGGCAATATCTCCTGCATCTAGTTGATTTTTTACTCCTGTCTTCAAGTTTACTTCGGCAAACAACTGTTTTCAGTTTTCCTTACGTAATGGTTAAAATTATTGATCAGTGCCAGGCAGAAGCACTAACCACTTAACAGTCACCATCATAGTCGTGTGCGCCCACAAGATTGACAGGTTGACTTGTCTCATTCTCTTTTAACAGTCATACAGAAGTAAAATTCTTTTTAGACGGACTCCACAAGAAAGTTATGTTTGCTTCTAACCACTGCTGTATGTTTTATATCTCTCGAACTTCAGGAAGAACCATCCACCTCATACAGTTTATAGTTGATCTCGGTTCGTTTTACATTACTCGTCATCCCCACTGGGTAACATGCGATACTGTCAGGTCACACAAACAAATAATCTCGGACGGGCCCAAGTAGTGAACTCTGCCACACCTTCCGCCTAATCGTTTTGGACGTTTATTCCAGAAGGTTATAGTCATTTGACCTGATACGTCAGACATAGATGAACCATTTGACTGAGGCGTTTAAAAAATCACGGTTTGAAAGGCCTCATCATATTGTCTATAATTCCTCCTGACTAAAAACGGAATTGCGTTTTCTACTTATTTTACTGTGGTTGTCGAGCCAGTCTTTCTTTTACAAACCTACTGTTCAACAGTGTGCTTGAAATAGCACACGTCGATGTCAAGTCTGAAGTTTTGACAGTAACGCCACTGGTGGTAACGGAATCCACCCCTTCATTTGTCTAGTCTGATCGTTATTTCCAGTCATGCGTAGATTGAGCTTCAACTGCCGACTCGGTTATTCAAAATTACGATTTATCGTCAATCCGTTAAATTATAGCACATAGTCTGATCGATAATAACGTAATTTATGTCTTCTGACACATTGGAAAACAATGTGCGTATTTGCTTCCACCATTGTAGATTACTTAGCCCAGTCTCAGTGGTTATAGTTTCATAAATTTTTAGAAGTAAAAATGACGCAGTCATTTGTCTCTTGCTCAGCTTTATTATGATGATCTCACTTACCTGATTGGAACCCGCTTGAACTACTTAGTAAAATTAGAATTAACAGAACATGGTTATTTTCAATAACCACGTCATCTATTTGATGTTCTATTGAGATTTGTACGGTCGGGTCACAGTTCACTGATTTGCCTACAATTATCATGACTCACTGACCCGTGCATCAGAAAAGTTATGATTCACTGTTCTTCTATCTAAAAACGTTTGCACTCGTGGAAAAATGACCCCCCCCAATTAACGTATAAATGTGTCAGATATACCATTTGAAACGACCGATGAACAGTAGTTGAATAAGAACTGGGGACTGTCACTAGTTTAACAACAACGACTACCGTTAATTCCCCGTTTTCTCTCAATTCTACGTCGTTTTTACGGGTGTTTCGTTGGTTATACCCCAAGTGAACCATACAAATAGCAGATGACACAGTATCCTTGTTTGACAAATGAGACACTCAAATCAAATGGTCTAATGAGACTGTTCCGAAATGACTGACAGAAAAGCGTAACTGTGGTTGATGAACAGTTTAAAAAGCAAATACATTCTCAATATATAATATTGGACCTATTATGGTATCGCAAAAAGGAACACTGTCAACTCATTCGATCTATTTTCGGTCCCTTTAATTAATACGTAAAGCGGATAATCACTCTTCGTACACCACCATCTCCAAGCGCTCGTCTACAGAATGAACAATCGATTGTTAAAGCTGTATTGTCTGTTGCGACATGCCAAGCTAGTTTGTTCAACGTTGTGTCATACAACAGCATTCAGATATTCGTGAAAACTAACACGTATACCCAGTGAAAAGTATTGTTCGATCATCCTCCAGTTTTTGACAACATTTTACATGTTGTTAACATGACAGCAGTCACTATTATAACAAACGAGCAAATTTTATTAAAAAGCAGTATGTTTGAGTATCTCTTACAAAAGAATTATGTACAAAAACTAAACATACCTAAGACAAAAATATGAGGCCATAATTCTGCAAAACATCAACGCAACGTGTTTATTTAGAGTACTTCAGTACATTGACCAGGTAAACGCCTAAGAAGAAAATTCAGTCCGTGGGGACTCAAGCTATTCCATGTACGTCTGAATGCAAACGCCACTTCAGTCAGCCAGCCATACTCGTTAGAGTTTGTGTATGTTTGGCAGAATTACAATCTCAGCAGGTTATCTATAAAATTGAAACAAAACCGATGGATCCATAAGACCAAAATCTTGAAAATTGGAAGGTGTAGTCACTGTCCCCTAAAATGGGCTTTGTTGTTCTAGAAAATTAGTTGCTTTGCAAATTTTAACAAATGAAGGATAGCATAAAATGTGTCAGAGTCTGAAAGTAAAAGTCCACGGTTTAAACACCTTTTAACATGCTTTGTACGGTACATCTAAGGGTTAACCGATGAACGACTACCGTTTACAGTCTTCATCAAGCATGCATCAAATCTGTTTAGCTTGAACTTCTTGCAATCTCTTAGGCAGACAAAATACCGTTATTGACATCAACTAATGCAAGTTTCCATTCATCATAAAATATGTGGTATCTGTCGTCGAATCAACATAATGGCTTTATTCATTGAGCCCATTTGGCATCCAGTTTGATGAAAATCAGTCCAAAGGTCAGTTTACACAAAAAGCATACAGTCATCTTTTTAATATGACCGCTCGCGTCCTCAGCACTATGGCTTTCTATCTCCCTGTACAATATGCAGCAAGATTCATGGACTTCTGGAGAATTTGGGGACGCAACATTTGATAATCCGTATCCTTAGAAACAACAAATATCTGCTCCTATCCAGATCGGTGAGATTACCTTCGAGTAGAATGACATCAATGAGGCAAAGATGTCGTGAAGCCTTTATGATTTGAGACTCTGCTACATAGCCATGTGCCCACGGACTAAGCAGCCAAGCAACTACGATGTTGACGGTTAGCTAACGTTTGTGCGGTACGCGGGGTGCCAGATATCCACATGACTTGATAAAACTGAATCAACTTTAGATCATCGGGGCAGTATCATAACAACTTGGAATGCTAGTATAATTTGGTCGCGAGCAGTTCCTCTGTTATATAAAAAATTCCCTCTCTTTCAAACGAATCCGCGGTAGCGGGGATGTCAAAAATAAAAATATTTTTCCCGGCGCTATTGTGTTATTAACCTTTCAGTTCATCTAAACTCCATGTAATGAAATTATCCCTTTTAGACACAGAATGTAACTATATCCGTGCCACCCCGCCTACCACAAATCACTCTGACTGACCGGACTTGTTTGAACTGATATCCACGCTTCCACTGTCCTGTAAAACTGGCGGCGGTTCGAAATGACTTCTCTGTGATTTTATAGTGGGTTGGCTTGCCACATAAGCGTCGTTGTAAATCCCTCGACTGTGGCTGGAAGGGATCTGGAGCAGATGCGACAAGAAAACTTCACTAACTGTTGTACTGCATCCACACCGTAAAAATAAGCTCCAATGGAAGGCAAAAACACTTGTTAGAAGTTATCTGGGGCTGCTCGTCGTCTAAGAAGTATAGTGCCCACTATGGTTACATTACGAGGATCCGTAGATAACTTCATCAACACATTGATCATATCCCTAACATGGTAGAAGCATCTGCGTGAGCTTTGGTTGATACCTCCCGTAGTCTGCATAATGTACCAAATAGAATGTAATTTAACCTAGTCTGCAAGTGGGCGGAAGATATTAATCCTCCGTCAATTTTCTGCTAATCTGTCCTGCTGTGGCTTGCTGTTCAAACTGCCCCAAGTTCGCTTTACAGTTAGGAGTTTTTATACATCCTCTGTTCTGTCCTATTGTTGGGGATAATTGGCAGGAATCATCGTCGGTTGTTTGATAGGGGGACATGTATACCCTAAAACACAAGAGTTCACATGAGTTCGTCTTTATTCATATATGCACAGGGTAGACGGTGAATCGGTCCTCAAAATGCGGGGTTGGTCTTTCTAAGGGTATTCAAATTAGAGTTGAAACCGTACGTAATTCACTCATGTGAAGTTGACAAACTCTGAAGAAATGGTAGCTGGCAGCATCATGTAAAATTCAATTGGAATCGAATTATTGCGACAGTGCGCATAAACTTCCTGTGCTTCAAAAGGTAAAAACGTCGTTAAACCTACTTTCTGGATGGTGTGCTGCCGACATAAACCGTTAAGCACATGATGCCACATAGCCAGATGATAGCTGGGAGTCTTCAACTTAAAACACGCTTGATTCTTCTGAAGGATATGTCCTCCGTTGGTCGAGGCAATTCACACCAAACTATTCCTTTTCATTAACCTGAACATTCCCACTGTTATCTTTGTAATATGTGAATCAAAATCTACCTGAATTAACTTGTTTGTTCTGCATTTCAATAATTTTGACAGTAAAAGTATTGTAGTATCTTTTTTTGGTACCTGTAGATATAGCCTGTTTAAGCCTTGATTTTGACACCGAAGAGCTTATTTTAGATTCGACTTCAACCAGTGAACGCCTAACTTGACGCATTCATGTTGAGCTGAAAGTCGTCTACCCTTAATATCGTTTGCCAGTGGGACTACAGTTCTCACACTAGATTTGCCAGACCACCGTAAAATAGAAGGTTGTCGCAGTGATCAACACGGTTGTCTCAAAAACATGCTCGCAGTGTTAGTCTCGGCTTTTGCAAAGATGTGCGTCATTGACGAGCATTAACAAGTGTAAAACTTTAGTCTAGTGGTTTTTTCCAAACGAATCGGTCGACCTCTCTATCTGGATGCGAAGTTTGTGATAAAGAGTGAATGAGGCTCGATTTATAACAGCAAAATCCCCTATTACTTATCAGAAATCTGAATTAGTTTGCAGGTTTCCCAAAGTCTTCATGTGTTACATTTTGTGCCATGGCATATCTACAATACTCCTATTTCACGGCTTGTTCCTGATTGGGGCAGTAACGAATGGTCATCCTCTAGATTGTCAGTCCATGCACGCGGGATTCACGGCGGCTCGGGTTCTTGTTGCTTAATGATCTACAAAGTAGTCAGTTGTCCTCCGTGTCAAATGTTTAAGAGTTTGGAAGATAGATATCTACGAAATGGTTCTGATGTTATGGCCCATCATGTTTCATTCGTTAACTAAAAACAAAACGAATGTAAACAAATTTTCCCGTATTATGAACCCACTGATTTCAGGTATTTACATCTGCCAAGTGGGCGTTTTGAAAATACAGTATGTAAATCATTTACATAGCTCACGTGTTCCTGAAGCTAAAACGTTGGCCAGCACGCCAATGACTCTCCAGCAGATATGATCTAATTTAAATCAATTTTACTGAGAAGACTAGTTTTATATCAATATTGGTGAATGGCTGACACAAATAAGTCATCGGTTTTACCCGTATGACATTGTAATGTATCGCATAACTGATTGGCCGGCAATATCTTATCATTCACTCATTTAGGTTATCGATTTCCTATATTAGTAGATCAGTCTTGCAAAGGATGTAATCACTTATTCTCACACACCACTCGAAGTGTTTGTCAGTGACCTCACGAGGTTTTCAATTAGACGCTAAACGTTATCCCCCGAAAGGGAGTGGCAGCTGTCGTAAACACCTGCTGGGAGTTAGCTTATGATTCTCTTCTGCTAATTGTCTCGCAACCATGCGTTCGAAGCTGATGTGCTTCACTATGGGCTTACAGTTAATTGACACTTCACAGATGGAATTATCACACTGATGAACAAACGTCCACTGACATCTCAAGTTTCCCATCTGACAATTAGTATACGGCGCTGCATGTGACAAAGAAAGTTAGCAGCATAACGGTGTTTTGTTAGTTCGCATGTGTCTACAAAATCTTTCTTTTCTCTATGTGTTTGGACAGTTTCCCTATCTACCTTGGCCAATCGGAAGGTTAAATGTTTGTAACAATTCCCAGGTAGTGTTTTATTTTCAGACAACTACCTTGTCATCCCAAAAAAGGCGTGCTATATTTTTTATCCGAACTTGACCGTGAGATGCTGTTCGTAATCGATGGCTGAGTAGATAAGAAGCACAACTTATAGCATAGATACACTTAGCTTAACTCATAGTCGTGTTATGAGCACTGGTCATAGAGGGACAAATTAGCTGTCACCAGTTAGTAGCCGGCATAACGCAAATACACTGTATCAGCTCACAACTGTCCTAAGCATGCCTTGTCATCGCTACCAAAACTCTGGACGTCAAGATGACTACACGTGTAATTTGTCTTCTAAATTGGTTCTTCTATTTAGATTACTGATGAGTAGTTGGGGATTTGGTTTATTTCAATTTGAACATCACCCACAATTGAACGCAGCTGTCGCATTCCCATAGACTATCCAGTCGGCCCCTTTCGAATAGCACAAACACTAGACTCGAGTTTTACTCTCATTAGAGCCCATCAGTATTGCATATCATCGCCACTGCCGGGACTTGAACCACGGACACGATGTTCATGAGGCAACCGTGTTTACCACTGCGCCATTGACCTCACGTTAGTCACGACCGAATTATCATGTGTGAACGATCATCCACTTTCGCTTGTGAGTAATGGTCAGGTTGCCCGATCGCCTCGAGAGGAGACACAGTTACTGTCTGTTAACTTCAATCGATAACTTTTCGAAAGGGGCCGACTGGATAATCTATGGGAATGCGACAGCTGCGATCAATTGTGGGTGATGTTCAAATTGAAATAAACCAAATCCCCGACTACTCATCAGTAATCTAAAATATCACCTAGCAGGTTTAATGAGACCGGAGATTCCGACCTGTCTAGGAAGTCTTCTATCTAGGTTTAGCGCATTCGAATCCACAACGTTCCAGATGCCCAAAAGCTCATAAATGTCAGAACGACTATCTAGTTGACCACTAGCATTCATTACCAATGTGTTTATCAGCGTTCAAATTAAACACTGGATTTTGTGGTCAATTCTCTCTACCCTATTTTATGAACACTAACTGATGGCTACAAAGCCACCCTTCCTTAGTAATTAGGTTATAGTAAAGCTTTCAACCGCATACACCGGTTAACAATGTATCAGCCCTCATGAGGTCGAGCGAAACTGATTTATATCAGTTGCGTGTCACATGTAATTGATTGCGACTTTTGCAGTCCGATGAATTGTTCAGTTAGACTTTCCGAAAAGAAGTACTAGACTCAAATTTCGTCTTCCTTCTAACTTATCAATCGAACGTATCATTGTCACGGCCGGGCTTTGAACTCTGGCCACACATTTATGAGGCAGCCATCGACGTGGATACCACTGAGATGTAACGTAAAAGTCACAGGTCCGAAAAACTCACCACTAGAAGAGACGATGGATATTCGCAGCGATCGGTTTCAGGAGACCGCAGTCTTAAACAGAACACATCATACATCGCCATTTTGTGATCAACGGGTATTGGTCTAGATGTTTGTTAGTTGTGCTCATATACAAGGTAGGTCACTTCATGTCTCACAATATGTGGAGTGTGCGACCAGTTACATAAATTTACTGCCAACTTCGGATGGCAAGCGAGCCGCACGAGTGAAATCGTGGTTGGTAAGACTTAGTCACCCTGCCTTTATGTTTTGCCAGGGATAACAGAGTACCACATTAGTAACCGTGACTGTGACTGGGGGTGCTTCATCAGGGCTACAAACTATTGTCTTAAATTTGAAGCGGTGTTGTAGTCTGCAGATGCATTTTGCCGATGCAGATTCCCGTTGCCATTTTGAGCTCCTGACCCATTTCAACCATTTCTCGCCGTTTGAATAGGTGATTATTCAGTTGAAAAAAGCTACTGCTGTTGATCTTAGGTCCATCTTAGGCTCTATCATATGCAACCTGGTGACGTGAGCTCCTCTAACGTCTAGTCTACTGTTGTAGTCCATCTACAGAGCCAAGCAGGATTGTCAAACGAAGAAGCATATTGGCACTTACTTATAACCATTGGGGGGGGGCGCCAAATAGTTATGATTTATGCACGAGCTTCAGTCAGTCGGATGAAGATCCTAGACGAAAGGATTGAAGGGTCTGCTTGGTACGATAGACATATGCAGCATCACGTCTTGCTACCAGTTGGGGTCCGAACGTGACGAACAGTATTCATCTGGTGACTCAAAAGCTCGTTAGCATCTGCTAACAACACGATCTAGAAGTTAGATTCATTTGATCTTCCTTTAAAAACAAATACTTCCACTCGGTAAGTGGTGACAATCAGGAAGAGTTAGTTGATAAAAAATAACCGTCGCTTACATTTGGTTGCATCATTTGCACTCAAACATTTTAGACCTTTTCCATTATGGACCTTTAGATACATGTATACCCCATCTGGAGGTATGTTAGCCAGTATTGAAACCATGTGGAATGTTCTTTCTCTGTTACTACGTGTTACGTGTAGTTGGTATAACCGTAGACATCACGTATAGTTCGGCTAAGGTGCTACGATTTTTGTGAACACGTCACTTCTATTAGGATGTTAATGGGTATACGAGTGATGGGAACTGTAAAGCGGACTATGTTGTGATTACAGAATTTCTTGCCGCTTATTTTATATCAGTTGTGTACTGTCGATTCCGTCCTTGTTTAAACTCATTAGTTGTGAATTGTCTAAATGAGGTTCTAACCGACAGGGCGTTGACTAACAGACAACATCTCTGGCGGAACGACGAATATGATAAATATAATATGAATCTTTTGCAATCCTTACCATGTAATTACTATGTGATAATGAGTATGAGTATTCAGTTAAGAAGCTGTTTTCAATACGAAAGCTCTGACTAAATGTAGGTGACGTTTTCACCAGTTTCAGAACTTACTTACGCGTATAAGCTTACCCACAGCTAGCCTCACTCGTGTCAACACGTAAAATAAACGAGTTCAACACTGTGTCAACATCATTCACTCATGCAAAAAACGGTTTGGTGGGTGTAGCCGGTAGATGTGTGAACAAACATTGCGCTTGCATTAGCAGATAATTGAGCACATGCAAGCACGCAGGGGTTAGGCGCCTGCTGGCACTACTGCAACTATGTCCATCATGAACCCCGACTATTCATCAATACTGAAGAATGACTCGGTCAGCTGTGCTTACTGGTTCGTGTAGGGAATTTTGGCAATGAGGAAGCAAATCATGTGACGCTCAAAAACAACATTTCGTTATTTCTGAAAGCATAAAAACACGTGACCCTTATCAGTGGAACACAGAATACGACCACACCCAACTAAGTTGATCAATGAATATTCGGCATAAGATTCTGTAGCCACCGAAACATGCCTAGTTTGGTCCAACAGATATAAGGTTAAAGAGATATAAATCAAAAGGAATCGGTTAAACGGTCACGTGGGCTTAATTGCTTGCACCCAGCGAACTGCAGAACATCCCTTTGTATTCACAATTAACCGGCTGAACACTTCTGTACTAGGTTATAAACAGTATTTGGGGGAGAGAGAAAACTGGGCTACGCCATCATGGGGACTAGGCCAAGCTAGTCAAACTATTAGTTGACCCTGATGTCCGACTCCTTAACATGTGACAAGGACTTATTTACGAAGTTATTTAATTAGATACATAGAGAGGGAAAATAAAAGTGGAAAGCCGATCTGACTGGTGGTCGTCCTTTTGCGGATAACTGAAAACTTGAATGAGGCGATGCTATCAATGAAAGAAACATTTTTCCGAAGCGACCATCCAGACCTTGTTGTTATCAGTCAGATTAAACTGTTTAACGGCAATTTCCTCTAATTTTGGTTTATGACTATTTTCAAAGGTGATTTGCAGGCAAAATTAGCATTGGCTTTACACCTCCGAAGAACTGTTTTAACGTTTTCCGTCGCAAAGACATTTCCAACGCACAAAATATGCGGATAGCTCGGTTGTTTTTAACTGCCCAAACAAAAAAACGAAAATCTTACATAATCTAGGTACTCTCATAGGCCATGCATTAATTTATTCGGGGTCAACTTCCAAAACGTAGGGAGTTCAAAATCACTTAGAAGATGTGCGTTTAAGGTTTTGACTCCATCGTTTCACCATTCAACGACTGCATACAGCATCGTTCGGCATGACCAACAAAGCTAGTGCAATGGTCTCCGGTGACGTCGCACTTAACACAAGTGGCTACTCTTTCCAGGGTCCCCATTCTTCACTCCTGTTGACTTTACACACCCTTAGGATCTCCTTTTATTTTTCTCTCGTTGTGCATCTGCAGTTGCATTTTAACTCTTAGTTCTACTATGCTCCAGACATTTTCAGCTGGATTCAATATGGGCGAATATGGTGCCAGTCGTAAGAGTTGTCCTTCATTATATAACTCCTCAGCAAACATTTTCCATATCAATGTGACACGGTGCGTTGTCGCATGTCAGTACAATGTCTGACATGAGTGTGCTGATCTTCATCTGATCTAGCAGAGTTCGTAGCCATCGTTGCTGTTGTATGCTTCCCGCCTCGTCGTATAGCCCACTGTCAAACTTGATGTCATAGCTCAAATCAAATGGAGATTACGACCTCAGCTGTTTGTTACAGAGACGCATGCTCCCGTTCCTTTTGGTGGACGTCTCATTGACCTCGTACAGAACAAAATGAAGTGTGTCTCATCCATCCAGTAAATAGTCTTTGAATTTGCATAACTCTCAATCAGTCGATATGCAAACAGTCACCATAAATTCACATTCTCACTTGAGTTCATGCTTTTATTCTGGCAAAACCCCTTTATTAGCTGTTTAAGCAGACACTGCACACTGGCATTCTCCTTAGCGCATGGAAGTAGGCGACAGTCACGCCCATATTTAAAACGGGCGACCGGCACTCTCCGGCTAGCTATCGGCCAATCAGCCCCACTAGCATTATGTGCAAGATAATGGAGCGGTTACTAAAGCGTGCTATTCCCAACCACTTCTTATCAAATCGTCTTTTTTCTCCTACCCAGCATGACTTCCTTCCTAACTGGTCATGCATGACTAATCTGCTTATTCTTATGGATAGTCTGACGGAGGCCAAAGACAATGATCTCATCTCAGATGCTATCTTCTCTGACTTTACCAAGGCTTTCGACCGTGTCCCACACGGCCTCCTGAAACACAAACTGGCAGCCTACGGGTATCCAAGGAGAGGTTCTTCGCTGGATTGCTTCTTTCCTCGACAATGGAACGTTTAGAATTAAAACCGGACCAGTTCTTACATCTCCCCCTCTCATTTCTACAGGAGTTCCTTAAGGGTCGGTGTTGGCTCCTCAGTTATTTGTGATCTACATCAATTGCCTTCCGGAAAATGTTTCTAGCAACGTCCTCCTGTATGGTGATGAACTAAAAATCTGGAATGTCACTGATTCCAGTGCACTACAGATTGAAATTGACGCGATTAAGCTTTGATCGGATGACTGGAGCCTCCCGCTAAATGACGATATGTCACCCGGTGGAGACTCTGGCAATACCTTCGTGATTTATAGTGCACTCGGTACAGTAGATAACATGAAAATCGATCTGAAGAAAGATCTGGGCATCTGGTTGTCGTCTAACTTATCTTACGCACATCACCATGACATGGCAGTGAATAAAAGATTTGACGCTCTTAGGATGATGAAACGCACTTTCCCCCGCATAGACAACAGAGCGTTTCAAACGCTTTACGGGAGTTATTTAAGACAGCTCCTCGAGGATGTAAATCAGGCTGTTTATACCGGCCTGAAGAAATACATGTTAGCCGTTGAACGTATCCAGCGCGCGGCTACGAAACTAGTCACGGGCCTGAAAAATGTCGCATGCGAGTCCCGACTTGAAATTCGTAATCTATACCCACCTGAATTTTGAAGACACCGTGGTGATTTAATTCTTACACACTTCCTGTTTAGAGTAGACCTCGTTGAACAGTTCTTAATCATGGCGAATAATGGTGGCCGTTGAGTGCGTAACGAGAACATTTCCAAGCTTCGTTCTCGGACCTTCCTTAGGCAGCAGTTCTTTTCTTACAGGATTATTTACCTTTGAAATAGTCTTCCTCCTGAGGTCGTTAGCAGCGCTTCTAGCCATCGTTTTAAAACATCACTTGACTCTCATTTTCAAAAACTTCATTATGCAAGTAAGCTGACTTTGTTTCTGGTATTTACTGTAATCCCCAAGAGCGGTGCTACACCCTGTTTTCTATCACTGTCTTTCAGATCAACAGACGCCCGCTTGACGCTGAGGAAGAAAAACTAACTGGATCCAGGAATCTTAGGCCTCCGCCTCGAACCGGTGTATCAATCGCTGAATCGCTGAATCGCTGAACCTGGCACCGTTTCGTGACGGTTATGCACCAGCCATCCAAGTATCGACTGATTGTTGTGGTCGATAACTCCTTCTCAAACTCAGCCTTGATGCACAATCTCAAAAATGGCAGTGTAATCGTTGGTTCTACGGAAATCCACTCCAACAACATATCGATTTCCGATTCTGTCAGAATCTTGCTTCTATGTCCTTTGCGAAGCTGAGCTTCACAACTCATGCAGTCTAAATGAACCCACTTGTAAATGGTATTACACTTAACTCCGTTTAGAAGGGCAACCGTATTCCAATCATCGTCCCTTTCGAATGCTTAGATAATACGTTTGCGCGTTTCGGGACTGATGCAAGTGTAGTTGCATCCGTCAGCAATGTATACAAGATAACTAATGAAAATGTTCTCACAAACTGGTCCACTCTCATATTATAATTCGAAGTCTACCACGACCCTAAATCTCACTCCTATTGAACGTGAGACCCACAGGCACTCCTAACTACTCGCAACCCTTTACCTGTCAAAGGAATCAATACGGTCCGCTGTTTGGTGAATTATTAGGGACAGGGTCAGAGGATCTGTGCTCCACCAACCTCACTCTCATTAAGCAAAGCCACTGACACCCCACGAATAACCCGTACCACTTCCTCTATCAAAGTAGCCAACGCGAAGTGCTCTAATTAAGACTGGTTGTCTCTTCCGGTTAGTTGAACCAGTCGCGTTATTGCTGTCACGTCCAAGATTCTAATGTAGAAAGTCTAATGCTCCAAAGTGATTTGCTTTTGTTTCTAATGGAAAATCTTGTGCTTAAAATGAAAGCAGATACGTAAAAAGATATAGAAACTTTATCCGTGGACATATTTAGTTGCGTTGTCAAAAAAAGCAACCTTATACACCGGATCCTTACTAACTGTGAGTACAGGCTTCGTTCAGTTTTCCGTACACACAACAATTTTGCCCGCAAGGTATTTTCTACGAAGATATCCTTTGTACACTTTTGTTAGGTCTTAAAGATCCCTAACACGGCACTGCGGAATAGGACTGAACAAGAATTAATCAAACATTATACATCTACTCTTTATAACAATTGCAGGTACTGATAACAACGGTAAGTAGATAGTCACAGTTTTATTATTTTTCCAATGGAAGCATATCGTTAACGGAAAAACAATCTGCCGTTACTTTCTCGGTGAATAAACCATGATGATCGATTTTCAAAACTTTAGCCGCACACCAACAATTTCGTAAGAAAGAAGCTTGCACGATGTCCCGTACATTACGAAAGTTTGTTCTAACTGACCGGTCTTAGAGTCCACTTGGTTTTTGTAGGGTGCGATACGGTAGAGTTTGTGATTGTCTTATGACCTTCCGTTTCAGTTCGAAACAGGTACTTTTCCTCGCTGCTTTCGACGAAAGTCTGATTGTACGACCAGTATATTACAACATGACTTGACAGCATGAACCAAACTAAATCTACAATGTTTGGTTGTATAGATGTGTACCTTCTGCTAGCTATTGTTCCGGTAATCATTTCAATAACTTAGACGGTAAGGTCTGCAAACGTGTGATGAGTTCAAGATAAAAAATAATCCTCGACTAAGGAGATCAAACACCCTCCTAGATTTGACGTACAAAAAAGGCAAGAGACTAGTTAATAGACGCTTTCAACGTTGACAGCCGGCAATTAAACAAAACAATAAAAAGCCGGCAAATGAATTAAATACTTAACGAACTAACTATAAACGCACCGGAAGAAAAACAACGAAACAAATTTTTCATTAATTTATCGAGTGCACTGAGCTGTTTTGATAAAATGCGCTAACACCAAATCACTTTAAGTAAGGTAGAAGAAATGTCTGAGATCGTGATGGTAAACTTCATCCTTTTGCATCAAGCGAGCAATACTGTCAGAGTAAATATGTACATGTGAGTACAAACTAAACAACCCACTTCTGAGAAGCCGACAATAATTCAAATCACTTCGTACAACACGTTAGACGTCTGAGATGAAAAAGTACAAAACTACTTTGTTTAAACCACTGTAAGTCGACAGTAAAACGATATTTGAATGCTAAACGAGACAGCGAATCCAGACGCATAATTATTAATGAGATTTTGGACTTAACTAACTATGGTAAGGTACTATATTCTCCATAACACGTTATTATATTTTCTTTAGAAAACGTTAACTTCAGCACTAACCGGTTTTATTAGGAGAGTGTATTTTATTTTAAACAATGTTTAATAAGTCTGCTGTTTCATCCCACGACAGATTTCAAGAGAATCTCTTCAACAATATACGTTTCACAAGTAATTCCACAATACTTATAAACAATATTGATTGTTTAAATGAGAACATTTTATCTATCTTCACGAATGCAAGGATCAACTGGTCATCGCAACTCAGTTTTTGAAATCTACAATTAATCGATTAATCGATTTAAGCCTGCTTAGTGGGTTCAAAAAGGTTAACATGAAATGTATTCTACTGTGCGATACAATCGGTACGTTATAAATTCTACCCAGTTTTCTATCTCGTCTGTTTTATATTCTTTTGACACTTACAAGTACTGTAGGAAATATCAGTACTAATCAGTTTTTCCGGTTATTCGATTGAGTCAACCAAAATTCATAAAAGTCAAGGTTGCAAGCAGTTGTTTTCGATAATTCTCATCAGGCATGTACAGTTACAAGCGATTAATTGGACGTATATATAAAACAGGAATATGGTTATACGCAACGTTAATAGAAGCTGTGGATGACTGTCTACCCGAGTGGTGGCGGGTTTGTTTGTGTGGGTGTGTGTTGTGTTTACATGAATCATGTGACCGGTGGGTGAAACGTGTTAATCGGGTTACTGGGACATGGGGTTTCAGACGGTTTACACATGGTTGGCCACGGGAGGTGTAGGGCCTGGACGAATTTCTTTTGGGCGCACAGTTGGGGGTTGTAGAGTTTGATAGCGATTGCCTCTGCCGTAGACAGGAGTCTCGCCATGACAACTCGGGAATGAACGTGGGGCACTCTGTAGATAATTTTGAACTCTCTGTCGGGCGTGATTTGGTGACCTGTGTCGATCAGATGCGACCCGATGGCACTTGAGATTGGTTTCGTTTCGGCGCTCACGGATCCTGTCTGATAGTCGCCGAATAGTTTTCCCAACGTAACCGGCTTGACAACAGCAGGTGAGAGAGTAAATACAAAATGACGAAGAAAACTTAGGCAAATTATCTTTGAGTCGTAACACCCACACCGGTCGGCTCTTAAAGTTGTGCACTGAACCCATCCAACCATGTTCGTAATTCAGCTGTACAAACCTTAGGTCGAATCGATCAATTCAGAAAGAGAACAATCAAACGAGTTGTTTTTATTCTAGCAAAGATTTAGCAATGGTTGACGGTGTTCTCAGATTTGTAACTATAACTTCATTTACTCTCAGAAGTTTTGTTGCTGTTGCTTCCATTTTCCGTTTCGATCTAGGTACATTCACACCGAGCTACAGATTACTCGATGGAAGACTAGAGATTCCTAGAAAACTTAGCACATGCTGAGTTTTTCTCATATGCGGACTACAATCGTCGGAATAGTTGTTTTGTGGTCAGTTTTACTCACAGTGTACACAGAGAAAGTAATAACCAGAGGTCAGATATGGAGAATAGATCGAGGAAAGAGCAGTGGGCGTGGTCACAAGTGGGCTGTGACTGACCGACAAAATGGGTAGAGCCGGTCGCTAACCAGCTGAGACAGCGTTGACCTTGATCGACGAAATGTCATGGTTCTTATCAGTGAGTACTCTTTGGTACTCCTTAGTTGCTGCTTCCTCCTCGGTCACCTAGTTGATCGTATCAGACAGGCCTAGACTGATTTTGCCTTGCTGCTTGCTTCCCCACTATTTAGTGCGCAAGCTAATTTCGTAGAAGTAACCGATGAGATACCAACGAAATGTCATTACGCAAGACAACTAACGTGCTACGGTTGGCCTTCTTCAAATCTACCGGTGGGAACCAATGTTTAAAAGTTCCTTCTTTATCAGAGCAGAAGCAATTTGATCAGCACAGCAGATGAACATGGAGACAGTGACGAGGAATAAACGACTGCTGCTTGAGGCGAGAATGAGTACGACACATAACGTTTTTCAACTGACGTGACCTGAACAGTAAGTGCACGTTAGCGGAACTGAACATTGTGAAAGGTGAGCTAAATGGTTAAGTCGTTTATCGGTCGCTGGTCACACAGTGTAGCATTACAACAGCGTTTACTCTCCCAATGAATGTCCACAACTTTCAGATAATGAAGTACAGCCGGACGTCCTTGTAACCAAGAACGTTATAGTAAAATAGATAGCAGAAGCAAAGCGTCACCTTTATATGGAATAGATTTTTCTCTTAAATATACTAAACGTTGTTATAACCATAGATTTAATTGTAACGAGCTGGTCACTTATCTTCACTTATATTTGCACATATTTTAGCGGTATTCACACAAAAACCCAGTATTTCGCCATCACCAAGGGAAATAGTTATTCGGCTGAGATAGTCTAAGCTTATGGAATAGCAGTTTGTAGACCACAACCACTACCAACCGCAACTGCAAGACTAAACCCAGACGTGAATGAACTGATTTTCGTGATGTTAATGGTCTGACAACTATCAATCCGGAGAACACTTGTCTGCTCAAACTTCTAAAGAGTATCATCCTTTTGGTATGACACTGCTTCATCTCTTCTTATCAAACGCTTTACATTTTACTATCTATAAAAGTGCTTGCAGACCAGAGTTAAGCATCTGCATCTACATCTGCTGTTCTTTTGTTTCTATTGCGGGGTTAGTTCAACGAATTCAACGAGTATGCATCACTCAGGCATCAGGTTAGCTTTTACGAAGAGCGCCATATTGTCGGAACCGAAACGGCAAGAGAGATTAGGGCTCATCAATACCTACTTACCCTTGACATTTGTTGTATCCACTAGTGTGTAATGCGTACGTCTGACTGGTGCAGACTGAGCAAAGAAACTGACCCGCCTATTTTTCCGAGAGTGTACATGTTTTTCGGCTTCCCTGCCATGATCCACATTAAACCAAAAGTAGCAGTTGGTATGTCTGGTGAAGACCGGAGTTTGAAGCTTTTTTTCCCCGTCGAGAAGTCGAATAATGGAGAAAATAGGCTGACATTACACTACATATATCCGGACGAATTTCATCGCATTTTTACGAAAGTAGAGTCCAGAAAATGTACACATCAATAAAAGAGTGAAAAAGAGAAACTGGAAAAAGCCAACTGTTGGCGTTCACAATCAGTGTCACTGTCACGATGATGACAACCCTACAAACAGCTGTCTCTGAGCCCACACCACAGCTCCGGACCTGCGGATAGTAACAGCTTCAGCATAGCGCAGTGTTCGCACGGTTTACGTTGAGTATATAACACTAAATTCCGTCGTAGGATCACATTGAAATATGATGTTCGATGGATGATGCACACTTCTTGTATCTATGCCCGGCTGTGGCGTCATGTGTTTGCGTGACTTGTATATTGACCCCATTCGGCATATGTTTCATGATCCGGATTCGCAACTGCTATGTAAGATTTTCCGCATCTAAATCTATATTCATAACTAACACTGGATTTGGTTGGCACCAATTGTTCCACGCAAGTTGTTGGAATCCGGAATGTTTTGAGCAGGACCATTAGGAAGACAGCAGTGTATGTTTTGGCGATGGAACTAACCAGGCGATGGCAGATTGGTTGGCATACATCATCGTCCTTGAAAGGAAAGCGAAAAACACACTAAGTCGAGTCAACTTTCTACATCAAGTGGTTTATCGAATCTTGAAGTACAGGTTTACGGCAACTGTTTAGTTATAGGGGGACAATGCTATCTCTTCTTGAACCGTATCA
>JTDE01000540.1:17520-30835 GCA_014338405.1 Paragonimus skrjabini miyazakii | reverse complement strand
CCAAGTTTGTTTATAGATTCGGCGTACAAAGCCTTCAGCATGAAGATACTGACCTGTACAAGTGTCCTCGCAAAGGACATTTTGTCAAATTGAGCCATCTTCAGTTCTCCTGATGCATATAACAAGAAATGATAGACTTTTGTTTCTTGTCTCAGCGTCGATGCCAGCCAACTGTTGTCTGCTGCATTTTGCATTAGGCTTGTAAGACTGATAGGCAGTGAACAAATTTTTCCCAGTAATTATTGCCAGATTCTCTCTTACGCAATCATCTTCCGAAACTGAAACAATTTTCTGACTTTTCTTTCGAAATCTTCCAACATATGTTCAGATTCTGTAGCATGCACCCGAAAAGATGCAGTGAGATTTGTCCGGACATAAATCGTTGTCCTCTTTATTCAAGATTGACGTGTTTGACACAACAACGGAGAAGAAAGTTGTTAATCATGTAAATTTCTTACGTCGTGCGTCACAAAAAAGAATACTGTTAAAACAACTTATTCGCTGGTCCGACACGTTTTGTATTAAAGGTAGTCAACTGTGTCAAGAACCTTTGTTGAACACTGCTCAACTGCGAACTCCATTTCATTGTGAGCGTCATTTACTACTAAGCCCCGGCTATAAATTGCATTTAGGGACTATTAAGCGTTGTCAACTGAGTCACGCTTACGATCGTTGGAAATGATTAAAAGTGACCAATTGAATGAAAATAACATTATGTTAAAAAGTTAAATGGTCGAAGTGAGCAATACAGGATGTGAGGGGGATGTTAACTATGAAGTTTGCAATTTGAAAAAAAGCATTACTTGTAAAAGGCTGCAGAATAGAATGATGGAAGTAATAGGACGGTGTTGATGTTCTGGAGAACAGGACAAACTGACAAGTTAGAGACAGGTTGACAACCTTGCATGCATAAGATTTGGACAGTTCTGCGAAGGACAATAACCATTTACTTTCATATGAAGTCAATTGAAAGTTCATTGTCTAGTCTTAATCATTTTGACCACTGTCGTTATGTCTGACGATTTATTAGCCATTGCGCAACTGATAATCTGCGAACGAAGTACTAGCATAAGAATATTTTTTTGATAATACGAGTCTCAGTCGACGAATGAAACTAAAGTATGTATTCCCAGCTTTCAGGCCCTGGAAGAGGTAAGGGTGATTTCACTGGTCCAATGAACAGGTTGAATGTTGGATTATTATATATATATATATACACGAATTTGTAATAACAGCTACCTAATGTGAACATGTTGGTCTTTAATTTTAATGGGCCACATTATTTAACATGCTGAATTTATTAAGGTTTACGTTTGAACTATCAGATTTTACAACCGTTATTTTGCACACTGAGACCATGTTCTGTGAACTAAATGCTCATCTTCATCTTTACAAGAAATTGTCTGTCCAACGTTTACCAACTGACAGTTATATTGCCATTAGGTCTGATTAATCCATCCATCAATTTGTTCTGACAATGCGAAACGTTTTTTCTTCAAATTAACAGATTAGTGCTTTGCTTTTTGATGTTCTTTTCACAAAAGACCGCTTAAACCACTTTACCCTTCGTTCCAATTCAACGTTGTTAAATTAAATTGAAACTTACCAAATCTCATCTATGTACGCAACTAAATAATCAGAGTGAAACAAACTTCCACACCCATGTGAACACTTGTACCTCTTAGGTTCAAGTGATCGGTTGAAAAATATTTCCCGGTAAATTAAGGAACACACGTACACCGTACATATTAATGTGTAAGTTGATATTATTATACACTTATTATACACTTCCTGATAATATTCCTTCAGACTTACAGCAGATCCGAAGTGAGTGAGTAGAGCAAAGCAAGTCGCTTGTGAGAAATTTTTTCTCCCTTTGATTCGGTAGCTGTGACAGGTTAATCCGGACAGGAATACTGTCGAACAATAGTACAATCATCCTTCTGTGTTTCTTGATTCACACATCAGTCAGCATTTTATTTGATTTGCACTGCTACCGCAGGAACAAAATACATTTCAGAGGATATTTTGGTGTGCTACCAATTTACTTGCTACTCCTGAAGATTGACTAAAGGTAGCTGATGAAGGTAACCCAAGACCTTTGGCTGAGCAGATCAGTTAACACTGCACTTCGCGCTTCATAATTATGGTTCAGAAAATCGTCTATTCCTGTAGCTCCCCAAGTGTCTTTGTAACCGAAGAGGGAGGGGAGCTTTTCACAGTGATACCGTATCACCGGTAGTGCGTTACACAGTTCCGTACAAGGATCCGTGATCCTTGTTTCACTTGTGCACAGAATCACACGGCTTGCCAATTCTTTGTTACTATACATGCTGCTGGCATTTAATTGTAAAGTGGACCGTGCAGTACGATTTAAACTGCTGGATCACAGAAAACCGGCTCTAGTTTAACACGATATATAAAACAACGCACCTCCACCATTCAAGAGTAAATTAAAAAGTAAACTTTGGAGGTGACAACTGGATTCCGTCATTCGTATGCGGGATCTAAGCACGATTATTTTAAGCGTCGTTAGTTTGCCACACAACAATGTGTCAGTGGCCAAGAAAGCCAATTCGGGGTTCGAGGTATTCACCAAATTGTTTGGATGGCATCATGCGGATTGTTTCGTTATTGTTCTCAGTTCCTTAGTTCACCGGCATCTTGCTAAAAACGTCGTCCTCGTTTCGTGAAAGGTGCAACGAAAACCCAAAAACTGGGTTGCCATACTACTTTTTCTACTGTACACAGGTAGGTTGTGTAAACTGAGACAGCTCTCAGTACGCTACCGATATGACAAAAGAAACCTGACTTTAGTACCCGAAGTCCTCCGTCAACCTCAACATCAGTCGTGAAGTAAACTTGTGTCCAGAGAAAACAACTAGTTTAGAGTTGACTTAGTAAAACTGGAAAACATCAAATAAGCCGTTTGATTTGAATAGAACATTCTTTTAGCGTTCGGCATGTTCAATTTAGAACAGCCAACCACAATTTGTTGTGACTGCGTCATCCGTAGACCAACATAGATTATTGATGTTCTCATTCGTATTCATCCTCTGAAACTGAAACCATTTCCAACCAATTTTTCCTTCGAAACCTTCTAACACAGATTCGGATGTACTTACGTTCCCCCAACCCCTTTCAATCCGGAAATCTGAAAGGGATCCTATAATCCTAAAGTGAGTACTCCTGTTGATGGAAACTTTGTCGTTTCTGGTTTCTGGTGACGCCGAAGCCGAATCGCGTGGTGAAGCTGGGATGAGAATCGCACTGAGTTCCAGAGTAGAACAATGTTTGCTCCATTGGATCCCAATGAACAACCGCTTGTGCGTTGTCAGACTCAATACATCGGTTAAAGTCTGTCAACGCAAATCAGAAAGGCGTTGTGTATTCGTCAAATCGGCGTACGCTCCAACAGACAGCGGTTCGGATGTTACCGAGGATGCGTTCTATGACGCCCTCGTTGACCTTCTGAGGTAAACTAAACACTCAGACATCATCATACTAGCGTGCGATTTGAATGCCCAGCTTGGTCTTCTTTGTCCGGATGAGAAGCGGCTAGGAGGTATGTTTAGTGTCCGAATACAACACACTAACAATGGCGACAGACTGCTGCAGCTGTGCGCACCCCATGGTCTATATATTTTGAGCACCGCATTCCAACAAAGGAAGAAGCACTGCGTCACATAGAGACCTTCGTGTGTTTTTCAGCCGTGGACACAGTTGGATCATATAGCATTCAGTTACAGGTGGCGCCACTCTGTTAAGGATTGTTGTACCTTTTGGAGTAACCACCTGGACTCGGACCATGCTGTTGTACGTGCCCGTTTTGTTTTATTATTTGCCCAGAGGACCTACGTTCGTAAAAGCAAGGTGCTTAACTGGCATTCGAGCGATGAGAGTGTGAAGAACGCTTACCCAAAGGCGTTGGTGAAGAAGTCGCCCAGTTCGAGTCAGGTGAGTGATCCTAACGAACACTGGGAACAAATCGCCAAAGCTATGAAAGTATGCTGTGAGCAGATATGTTCCGAAATAGCTGTTCAGTTGCGACATAACCGGATTTCCGTCACGCCGATAAACCTCATGAAGGAACGTCGCTCGATCCCACTTGGTTCTGAATATGATGACGACCGTCGAGAACTTAAACGCAAACTGACCAAAAGCTTGTGCAAAGACCGTGAGCACTGCTTGGTCAAACAATCGAAAGAGATGGAAAGACCTTTTTATCTTGGAATATCATGAAGCTTTTTTCCTTGATCCATGAGTGTACTGGCCGTCAAGTCAGTGTGAGACCATTTGTGAAAAAATGGTTCACTTATCACCAGTCAATCGTGCCGATTTGACAGGTGGGCTGAACATTTTGAAGAACAGTTCAGCTGGCCTCATCTAGACCACATAGACGACGGGACCCGAACGGTCGATAACTGCGTTCCGGAGTCAGAAGTGGTCTTGGAGCCCAAGTTATTGAAGCGTAATAAGGCCCCCGGTCCAGATCTCCCCCCTCCTTTTTTTAAAGATGGTGGGGAGAGGTTGACATCATAACTGACAAGACTCTTCCGTACGATTTGAGAGACTGAAGGGGTGCCTTGTGATTGGTGCCCATCAACAGTACTCAGCGTCTTTAAAAAAGAGGCCCGAATTCTATATGACAACCACAGAGGCATCAGTCGTGTCTGTTGCGTACAAATTGTTCACTGGCCTCAATTTGTGTTGGCTCACCGAGCCAATAGAAGGTCAGACGCGTGAAAAACAGGTAGAATTCAGATCTGGTCGAGGGTGCGCTGACCACATTTTCACCTTCCGACGGATATTAGAATATCAGCACTATTACAGACAACCTACAGTCATGGTCTTTCCAGACCTGAAGGCTGCTTTAGATTCAGTTTCATGTAACGCTCTCTGGAGTTGTCTTCTCCGCAAGTGAGTACTAGGAAAATACGTGTTTCTGTTGAGGTCACCATATGTTTACTCTGCAAGCAGGGTGAGAGTTTATGGACAACTGTCTCGGGCGTTCATTACTCCCAGTGGTGTTCACCAGGAGTGTCCGATTTCGCCTCTTCTATTTGATTTTCTCATGGAGAACATTCTGGAGAGTGCGCTTGAGAAGTCCAGTGAACTTAGTGTTGAGCTTCTTCCTGGCGCCAGATTGACCGGTCTGGAATATCCGGACGACAGTGTCTTACTTAGCCCTTCAGAGGAAGACATGCAAACCATGCTGAACAAGGTGATTGACCGGGCTGGTTTGTATGAAATACGCTCCGCACCTTCCAACTTCAAAGTGTTAGTTCAAGGCTGGGACATTTCCACTCCTACTTTCTTTATTGCAGATAGCCCGCTTGACACTGAGGACAGTTTCACATACTAGGGTAGCACTATCTCGTCAGCTTGTTATATTGCTGAGGTGATATCAGCGAGGTTAGCAAATGCATGAGCTGCGTTCGCCAAGCTGTTTCATCTTTGGCGTCGAAAAGACGTTAGGTTGTCACTGAAAGAAAGAGTATATATGCTTGCATAAGTTCTGTTTTGCTCTATGGTTCGGAAACGTGGTCTGTTCGCAAGGAAGATGTCAACAGGCTTGCTGCATTTGACCATCGGCGTCTCCGCCAACCAGCTCACATTAGGTGGACTGATCGCATGAGCAATGTGGCAGTTTTCCGGCGCGTACTTCGGAACGGTCGGGTTGCGCAATCAATTGGTCAACTAATCACAGTGCATAGCTTGCGATGGGTAGGTCACGTACTCCGTATGCCAGCTGAGCGCTAACCGTATCCAGCATTATATACTGAGACCACCAACAGTTGTGTGAAACCACTTGGTGGTCAACCAACAACGTGGTCACAAAATATGAAGACCCTGACTGCTCCACTGTGTAAAATGGGTAGGTGTCACCTGCCTGGCTGGGGTCCTCGTGATCGCTCAAACCGCTGGTTAGAGACGCTATCTGAAATGGCGGTGTGTCGTAGTCAGTGGCATACCTGTAACCACTCCATTTCTAGTTCTTCCGCCTAGACTTCTTTTAATAATTTCCAATCTTCTTAGTATCGTTTTCTTCTAGGATATTCCACGTCACTGTTGAGGTTAGCGGTAGCCCGAGCCACAGTGCCTTTTGGTCGGATGCATGGCTGCTATGATGATGATGATGGTGAAGCAGTATGTTTTAGGTGCTGTGAACAGCAAGTAGAAATTGTAATGAACTTTGAGTAATGCGTCACTGTATACAGGAAAGCAACACCACAAAGCTGCTGATGGCACTCAGTCTAACACTGGAACAATTGAACTATATGACTTTATACCGTACGCCCACCAGTAATACGAAAACAATGAATGTCCACCTTATTTCGGCAAAATTTCCGGACAGTGAGTGCTACTTACGGTTAGATCCATAGTAAGCGACCAATAACAGTAAATTAGTTTTTGGTATGTAACACATCCTCAGTTCTAAGTTACTGTTGGCAATTTTTGTCATTTGTTTAAACGCTGAACAATACTCCATTATCAGCTGGTTACTCGTGGCATTACGATGTAATGCTGGTTATTTGAAGCTTGTTAAAATTCAATTATCTGCGGATGTGCTAAATCGAATGCCAGCCAAATTATCATCTGACTCCAAGTTTCTAGTTGAAGTCCTGAAGTTTTTTCTGTTAGACCATTTTGATACCTTTAGCAATTGTTAAAAAAATGTTTGATACAATGTCTGATAAACCACATCAAAATTATAACTAATGAATCTGTGCTAAGCAAAGGGAATTTCTAGTTGTACACATGAAAATGTCGAGTGGTCCCGCATAGAACTAAGCCCGAAACTGCAATTTGAACAAAATTAAACGTTGCACAAAACAAATCTGTATTTATAAGGAACGAAATCCATTGATGAACTCGTTTGTCTATCTCCATTGATCGATGGCTTGTAAGATCCATCGGTTGGGGTGCTACTTCTTTTCTGTCCGCACTTTTAATCTCTGATCCAACGATGCTGCTAGGTTTTCCGATCATTCATCGCAGGTTAATTGATTGATCGTTGGTCGACTAATCATCATGTTGGATCGTTCCAGCTGACACACGTAGTCATTTCCTAGCCATATCACATGACCAGTGGAGGATATATCTGGCCCTGCTGACTGGCATAAGGTTGCGTCTGTTCTAGACAATGACCAGCTTTAATTAGCTTTACAGAACTCCCATGCGTGGTAAATTACTTTCCTATTTCTCCTACTAGCCCCATCTCTCTCAGCATAAAACTTCATCATAGCGACCTTTGAAATGATACTGCTTTCCGTCTACTGCGTCTAAAGGTATAGCAGTAGGGTATTTCGAACAGACACTGCTGACCATAATCTGAATGCTCGTTTAATCACGCTTTCACCCTAGTTAGTCTACAAACCATGCCCAAGTAAATATGGCTCATATTCTTCTGTCACGATCAACTGCTTTATGAGGATAAGGTTAACGGTGTAGTAGCGCTTGACAATATGAAAGATTGGCTTATGTCATGACGAGCATCTTCCGTTGCCAGCTCTTTAACCAGTGTTATCGGGGCTAGAAAACAGGTCACCCAGTGTTTAACGTCGTCACAAATAGAGCTGTCTCCCTAGGGGATTACTGTTACCGTTTAGATTAAACCCAAGTTATCCACTTGATTTTGTTCAAAATCACCGGATCACTTTTTCCAAACAATATGCAACAGCTTTAACCAGTCGAGAGAACTTTACTGATAAAAAGTTA
Source organism: Paragonimus skrjabini miyazakii (assembly GCA_014338405.1). Lineage (NCBI taxonomy): Eukaryota > Metazoa > Platyhelminthes > Trematoda > Plagiorchiida > Troglotrematidae > Paragonimus > Paragonimus skrjabini miyazakii. Next base: position 23,113 of record JTDE01000540.1, on the reverse strand, counting down.
CCCCATAAATATCGTTCGTTGAAGTAACAGGTTGGACGTAATGGGTCGGCCCACTTCATTCGAAATTGTTCAACTCAACTAGACAAATGAGACTCAAGCACTATTACTGGATTTATAAGCTCAAGAGCGCCTCAGCGACCTGATGGTTTCTCTAGTCGTGTAGAACTACATTGCTCCAGTTTTCTTCAGCGTGAACATAGCTCCATTGTCTGAGTCACTTAAGAACAATTGTTCACAAATAAACAAAAATGATTTAAAGTTTGTGAAGACAATAGAGAACTACAGTGAAATCAGTCTAAAGTAGGTATCTTCCGTCAGCTGTCTCAATGTTTCCATGTACTTGCGAAACAGGATCATCCGAGATTATTTCAATCCGAAGAGTGGATATTAGTTTGCTTTTCGCGAATCCATGTTTGCTAACAAACAGGTTGCTAGGTCGTTCACTGCACACTGATTTGAGCAATGCAATCACGCTTCACAGTTCCGTGACCTCCATCTTGGTGTCTGAGAGAAAACAGAACTCAGAGCGTACGGTCGAAATGGTTTGCATTGATATATGTAGTAGGGAACTCCAATATCATCCAAAACTCTGGAATTTGTCGATAGAATTTGATGTGTCCTGCTACATGTGTATGGGGATAACACGCATGTGAATGCGGGACACTTTTGTTCTATACTCAAGATGACCAAAGTGTTATAAATATACACGTCTGTTAGAATCGAGCAATAAAACTGTCCTACTTTATTTTAAACTGTTACATTTTCTTTTCTTGTTAGCTGAATTCAGTCAGTTGTTCGCGATTGATGTGTGAGGTAAGCAGTGTCCACCAGGGATCTTTTGAGGAATGAGGTACATACGTATAAACAATTGGTTGCAGTGATTATCACTGGGGTGGTAGACAACTTCTTTGATCTAGTTACATTTTTTCAACACCACTCACGCCGAGAAATATGTCAGAACGGTAATGCAGATACGCGTCTACTAGACTATGGGGTTTTGGTCAATGTGTTTGCAGGGAAGTAGATAAAAGTTCAATTTAACTGCCAATGAAAGTTCATTGGCTTGTACACCTAAGTACTTTGGCAGGCAGGATAATTAATGAGAGATCTGATTGTAAATATATGAGCTTCGGCTGGGTTTGAACTATCGACAGAAATGGCATGTCCAGATGTGACGAAACTGTGCCAGTTGAGCCATGAAACCATAGCTGGCACAGCGCTTGCTCACTGGCGCATGCCGTTTCTGTCGCTGATTCGAACCATTATATTTTCCACAGTTGCTTCTCATATAACTTTTTTGTTGTGACATAAAAGTAACCAATCATTAGGTGAACGGAAGACCATGAAGAATGGAAGCAGAGCAGCTAAGGAAAGTAACCCAGGAACACTGTCGCAGTTTCCGTGATCCTAGCTCCGTCGTCTAATGGGTAGGTGTCTGGACTACAAGTCCGACATATACTGAAAGGCTGTGAATTCAACACTCAGACAGTGGTGGTGTTGCCAAAACTCAACGAGGTCAAATCAACTACTCACCACTTTTCTGATGATCAAAGAGACTAAATACTTGCAAGTTGCTCTTTCGTCTACTCACTCTGGACTGTTAATTCCATGATGCACTTCACCGTTCACAATTCCTTCCTCATAGTCACTCCTTGTTGGTTTGTCTTTCTACCATGTACTAATTCTGTTCTAATACAACGAGTCTTTCTTGTGTATTAAGTGAAACAAATTGTCGCCTGGCATAACCATGAAGAAATTAAACTCAAAGTTCTGTGTGGCAAGTATATTCATCCTAGTATTTCTGCAACCAGCTGCTATACTCAGTGGCCACTTAATGTTCCCCCGGAAGTTGGAGGCTTGGTTTAACGAAACGGATCCAAACGTGATATCAGTGATTCACTATGTAACTTAATCATAATTAATGTTTGCATTAATGAATTAATAAACGGTAAAAGCAACTCGCAAATAAGTCACCATTTTTAAACTACCGAACAGACATCCTTAAAAAATCATTGTTTTATCTGCACTTCAGAGAGTTTCAAGTGAATCTGATCTTTCTGATCCTATTCTAGATAGCTAAAGTTTTATCTATTCTGCGTCAATCAAAGTTTGCAACAGATTGACTAGAATTGAAACATCTTCTGCCAAACATTTTTCCACATCTTGTAACACGTTAATAAAAGGTCCACACAAAATCTTGTCAAATAAGGTTTATGTTTTGTTTGGCTCTCATTGAGTCACACCCCAGAGATCCAAGAAGCATCAGACAGGTCACGAATTAGCAAGACAGTATCCTAACCACTCTAAGTTCTACGTAAGTGGGCGTACGAGAACCTATTGGTCTGCTTCCAAGCCGGGATGATACATCTCACTGGAATTGCCCGGAACTCAATCGAACGAACAAGACGGTCAGTGGACCAATCTTCCGTAAGACTCCTTTGTGATATTATTTCTTGCGGTATACAGAAATGAATGACAGTCAAAGTTATTTATTAACCTGTGTACCCTTTCGTTTTGGCATGTTGAAACCTTTTGTGATTGCTAACGAACAGTCATAAATTTTGACTGACATAACCTGACACCCTGATTTCGATGCACTTCTAAACCAGTCTGCTCAAAAAAAGAAGCATCTTGGTTAGAACTGACTTCTGTTATGGCTCATAAACAATGTACACGATTGCCTCAATCAAAGTCTGAACAACGGATAAAAGACAGCCACAGAATCGTCTATCACTGATGAACGTGATGACTACAGTACATAAATTATTCATATGACTGATATTTTGTTTGTCTTGTTTTACGTATATATCCGTGACTGCTATTGCACTTAAATACTGAGCGTGCTTGTTTGTATATTTGGAGTTAACGTTAATTTTTCGTTTATTTTTGCCACAGTCGGGGCATTATTATGGGCTAATCGGAATATTATGAAAGGATACAAATTTAGAAATTCCGGACGACGACTGCATTCGTACCGTATGCATCTACGCAGCGGTTGCTTCACCAGTTAACATAAGTGGACTTGGTGCTCAACAATTATGGAAAATGCCATACTGCCTACCGACAATACGATGAAACTACCTCATTAATGTGTAACTTGCTCACATCCCGTTAGTATGAGTAAATAAAGTTCATCTCAGAATGCTTGTTTGCATTAGCTATGACCGCAAAGATTCGTAATTTTCTTGTACCGCCTTTACTGATTTTCACCCTGAAACCGACACTCCACGGTCGGTTTGATCCTCTTCTGGGTTCATCAGATAAGCTTAAATTGGGTGAGGAAATGAACCAGCAACCATTTGTACAAGAGGTCGAATTTCTCAGTTGCGAATTTATTCTATGTGTGACGACCGAATTATTGTTTACAACATTTTGAACAAAACCGTTTGAACAAGAAAACTGAGAGATGCATGCATTTTGTATTGACTCTTCAATACCAAATTCACAATAACATGAAACGATTTTTTTATTCAATTATTGTTGTTAGTTGCACTTTCTAACATTTATTAACACTGATCTGAACATAATCCTCCCATGTTTTGTTATTAAAGCACTTCACTTCTCAACTAACTGATAATCGATTGACATCTCAAACAACGTAACTGGTCAGTCATATCCAAACAAATTTGCCGGATGCTTTGAAACTTCTACCCATGAAACTTTCTTGTTTATCTGTTGATTCCCTCTAATATATTTGTTATGAGTAACAAGCAAGAACACAGGCTGACTAGAACGTCATCAAATGGCACAAATTTTTACTTGTTCTACTTGAACGATGAACTTGAATGATTCTCTCTATTGATAACTGTGGAAACTAGCCGATTTGGTCAGTTGTTCAACAAATTAAACGCGGAGGTTTAAGCGCTTTTGGGCCGTTTCATTCCAGAGTTACTTTGAGACAGTGGTTAATACAACTGTTTGTTACATTGGTTACTGACACACACATCAAGAAATATACAGCCATTCAGACGGAAATTACAAGGCCAAATGCAACTGTTTTTTTGGCCAACAAGCCGTCGTAAAAGTTTTCGGGGCGGCCACCCAAAACGCGCCTTATTTTAGCGACAGTCTTTAACTGGTACCCACCTGGGTGATTTCACCAAACCACAAACAAGACTGCGTGATTTGCTCAACAGGTTTAACTGAATAGATGTCATACCATGGAGGCCGGAATCTGTCAGATTTCCCCACCGTCAACGGACCTACGTGAGTGAACGAAGCCTGGTGGTCATGACGAAGCAGTATGCTCAAACATGAACCGTCGATATTATCTACTGTAAATAATTGTAGTTTTTCAAGTGGCTGAACCATTCTAATCGGTAGGGTTCTCTCAGAAATCTTGATAACGAACTCGAGCGACGTGAGCCATGTTAAGTTAACGATCACGATACATCGTACGTTCTGACAGTATGGTTAACAGTAACCGTTTCCGCACTAAACGGTTTCAGTAACCCAGGCTAAAGGACAACTGTTAATGTAAATTTTCATGTGTGGTTTATGTTGCACCAGTTGTGTTTTCACTCACACAAATTTTATGCTGTGTAACCCTAAATTAATGGGACCAGAAGATGTGTGATTGAAGACCTTTGTAACATTGTTGGTTATGCAGATGATAAGCCACATTGAAACTATCACGCATCAGAAATCAAGAATTAGGGGAGCTCTGTCATAGTCAGGTCTGCGCTACGTATAGAGTCAGATTTTGAGAATATAAAGCGGGAGATATCTTGGGATAGGGGTGCGTAATACTGCACGGGTTAATAATCGTAAGCTGATTTGCGTTGCCACTAAACGTTATTGCGAAATAACAAAATTACAAAAATAGAGGAGGATAAAGCCCAGACCACTATTAACCAAGTTTCTAAAAGTAGTAGTGACTTATCGAACAATCCCTGTCACAAGTGTATGCTAATGTATAATATATTATCGACTCAAGTTACCTGAGACACAGATAACGCTACCGATACTCATTTTGTATACCACACTCGCCAAGTTGTCTCTCAATGGACTTTCTGACGTCCTCTTAGATCGCACTACTCTTGACGGTTCTTTTCATAATTCTGTCCTTCCACGGTCTAATGTCTACGACACAATTTGAAAGACTGAATGAAACGACATGATGCTACCACATATTATGAGAGCCAGAGATTCACTTGCCTGATTCCAGCTTTTCGTACAACGGCTGATTTGGAGTCTATGCCATCATCGCTCTACACACTTCGGTGGTTTTGTAGCTCAGCTGGTAAAGCACTTGCAGCGTAGGAATATGTTGTTTTTGTCCTTGTTTCGAATCCTGCCAAAGTTCTGATTTTTAACAACTGGGTTTCTTCTAAGTCAAAAAACCTACCAAATTACTTATCAGAATCTGTTACCCAAAAAAACTAGTTGAGTGTCAACACGAGTTCATCTCCGTTCGTGTCTTTTCGGTGAATTGCTTCAGTGTTCTGAAACCAATTTGATCACCAAATTCCCGAAACTTGTCCTAGTCATTATATTTAAAGACATATCGGATAATGCGCATCTCGACGGCTGTATATCCTGGTGTCAATGCCATACAGCAAAGTGAGAATCGTCGTGAATCTTCAGAAAGGCG
>JTDE01000540.1:0-14051 GCA_014338405.1 Paragonimus skrjabini miyazakii | reverse complement strand
GCGATCACCTAGAACGCTTATTCTGTAACTTGCGAGTATCAAACGTCATGTCAGTCGCACTTCCACTGCCATGTAGTTTACAATGTCCTGGGAAACATTGACCTTCAGCACTTTCCTATCGTGGTTTGAGAATAAATCGTGTCGAAATCGTTCAGACGTAGTTGTGCATAGTGATACCAGTTGTCAGTGTACTGCCTGTTACGTGCATCTTAATGCTGATGTTCCAGATACAGTGACTAGACTGAAACGAGGCTAGCTGTATGGTTGAACTGCCATGCCATCATCACTGGCAACCATTCTGTTTAACAGTTATTAAAGTGTATACATAAATTTATATGCATATAAACGTGTAACGTAGTTGTGTGTACAGTGTCATACCGAATGTGAGCTAGACGATGTGCATCAAACTTATCTCGAGAGATATGTAGTCAACTGTTGTGTATTCTGAAGATGATGAAAGTCATTGAACGAAACTATTTGACTTCATTTGTATGAAAACCTTCAATAGGAAAAATAAAACTCTCCGTTTTGGCCAGTTTGCCATTTTTACTCGTCCTGACCGATTCACCCGGAGAACAATTCGTCTTCTCACTTAAGTCATTCTGAGTTTAATGTACCATGGTATTCAAATTTATAATTGTGCGCAACCGCGGTTGTAAGTTAATTCTTTGCCATTGAATAAGTCTAGAATGAATACACTAAAGAGATTATTTTGTTTCTGACGTGCATTCAGGAAGCCGAATAAAGTCAACCCATAAGTTCTATTGAATAATGAATCATATGAGATTTTAAGTGTACTAACGTATGATCCTTATAGGCACTGATTTAAACGATTTCATCTGGCAAACAGTATGCGAATCGAGGATTAGAATTACAGAACGATGACCCCTGTAATACAGTCCTGCGCTTACTATTAACGAGGCTGTGTCTTAAAAGATCCTGACTCACTTGTATGAGTCACAGCACCTTGGGTAGAAATGAGAATTCTTCGAGACGAATTATCTCTGGATGCAGTGGTCAGACAGAATTAGTGGAGCTGAGGTGATATGGAACCTAATTTTCCTACAAGATCCTCTCGCGAGTGATATATTGTGTGTTGCCAAGACCTGTCATTAGTATACATACAAATATTAGCTCGTATAGTTGCGAAAGTCCCCCTGACACTTTTACGCGTTTTAAAAATGAACACCGGATACTTCGCGTGAAAGCAAAACAGGATGACAGCAAGCTCAGTAGCGTCGCTTTCCGCACAAAACACAGCTAGTTTGGGTATCATAAATCTTTCGCTTCGGGGTTTTAGAACGTGAGTTAAACAATGCTAGTCGAGCTGCCTTCCATCACCAATAAATTAACTTCTGGTGTCAGCGTAACATCATAGGCGTAAGTACATGACAAATTAACTGTAATCATTACGTGACCAGAATGGAAGAAATGTGACAATATGTTTCGTATTTTCTGTGTGTGTACAAATAACAATCCGGAGTAGCACCTCATTTCAAAACGTTTACCGTGTGAACCAAACAGAAAAACGACTAGACAGAAATTTGACAGTATTGTTAAGGTTGACGTAACATCAAAATGAACGTAGGAAGAATGCACATCACTCAAAATTAAAAGCGAAATGCCAAGATTTGGAGAAACTTTATATACTTTTCACAGTGAAACCATACAGGCTAAGAAAACACAACTTAGAGACTAGGAGAGTTAGGAACTAGACAACCAGTTGCCTAGCGAAGTAAACTAAGTATGACCTTAATGCGTTTACAAAAATCCGTGTGAAACACCGTATTATTCATCAACAGACTGTTTGTACTGCTCTCTGAGTAAAAATTAGTCATTCTAAAACTGTTTTTGATAAGCGGTTCCCTTCCCGTCATCATTCCGTCCATAAATATCTGAGGTCACGCTGCTAAGTTTTGCTCGAGTTAAGTATCTTGTAGAAACCACTTTCAAATCAATTTTCTACAATCTACTTCATTTATCGCATGAACTTGTAGTGAGATCGCCTTCGACGTCCCCAAAATCCTAAACTCCCTACGACGTGAGAGCTGCTATACCAATACCACTGTGCTCGTTAACACTATCATGTGAATGTAAATTTACTACAAACTACTAACATCACAGTTAGTGTGTCGGCGTATGTATCGCAGTTTGACTGGTAGCTGTATAAGGAATCCGCGCCATTTCTACTACTGTAGGCTACATTCACTAGGATAACAATGTTTTAGCTATCATCGTTGGGAACGTCGCCCAACCGCTCTGACGCTTGTTTGAATTCTGAAGATCGACTGGAGTTTTCGTCGACAATTCGTCCTCTCTGGCGGCTACCGTGCCGTTGTGCTTGAGGTTCTTTCACTTCCAATTCCCTAGTGTCATTAATTGTTACGCCGAAGTCTGTTTGTGAACGGTGAGTAAATCAATAAATAGGGTTGGTTTGCAGATTCACCATTTTCTCATTGTGACTTTTGATCCGCGTTAATATAAGGCTGGGGAAACTTTGGGCGTACGAACCTAGGAACTAGCATCACGACAAACTCATCAACTCAAGGTGGTTGGTACTAGGTTTGTACCGTCAACCGCACTGGCTTAGCCTGATTGAAAATGAATGCTAATTCTGAATGCACTTGGTTACAAACTTTGTTCTTAAGTCAGAGTTCAGCAGAAGATATTAAATTTTGTAATGTTAGCTGGTAATCTCATGAGCTTGACAATATTGAGTTTACCGGTCTGCAAAAACCAACACGCATGTCTCCCAGACAGGTAAGTCGAAATTCAAATTCATCCCTAGATGAGGATATGAGTCCTTTTCGGTTTCTGATGACTTTCTGTTATCGGTTGCCAAATTATTTTCAATTGGACATATAATAATGATTAGAGTTTTCCGTTACTTTTTCTACTACCTGCACAATGAGTGGTCAGCCCGATAAGATTGGCAGATTATGGCGCACACAACTTGTTTTGAGACTGTCTGATTGTCAATACCATTTCCTCAGTGATCAGGTGACACAAATTCGTTTCATTCTAATTATTGAGTTATGTTGAAATTTCTTTTTTGTGTCACTGTTTCTGAATTTCTATTGAAAAGAAGTGACCCTCATCACCCTGGTATCATACACGTTCCAGTCAGTTGGTTCCCGGTGCAAAAGAGACGCGGCGTGTGCATATTCCCATTTCTTGGGAATCAGTTAGATTGCCAATGCCAAAAAAACATGTTGTAAACTAGCTATCATCAAAAGCAACACGATAAAAGATCGTTCTGCCAAACACAATCAAGATGAGAGAAACTACAGTCTCTTTTGATCTACGCGGTGGAAAATAATTGTCTTGGTTCAACCGTGTCAAATTCATCGGACTAGTAAACAAGTTGTTCTGTGAGGTATAATTTTGGCGTCTTACAAACAGAGGTTGTCTCTGTTCGTTAGGCATCTCATCAAATACTGACCAGTAATTAACCTCCGAAGGGACTGCAGTGTATTTTTATATTACTTGCAATTGTGGGTCTTACGTAAACCGTTAAAACGCAGTAATCAAAAAACAGAAAATCAACGCTTCTGTGCAAAGGACCCTAATTGTACTGCGAGATTATCAACGTCACTATCAGCAAAATACTTATCTCGCTGCATCTGTGAGAACGGAAGTGCCCCACAAGTTCTATGTTAGAACCGTCATCATCATCATCTGTTTTGTTTGTACTGGAAGTCTAACAGCTGAATAATCTAAAATTGCTCCTGTTGGCCGATGGTCCAACAATCTGGTTTACAGTGGACAGTAAAAACAGAAAGTTAGAAGTTACGGAACGCACAGGAAGCCGCCCTGTTCAATAATACTATGTCCCACTCAGTAAGACCAAATGCTAGCTGCTGCAGCTACAGGTTACCATTGTTAATTACCACTGTTTATAAAGAGGATCTGAGAATGGCAGTTGCAGCTTATCAAAGTGTATTATCTTTATATTTCATTGATGTCCCTTATTTTGGGATGTTGACCATCATCGACATCATCATCGAACGCATTCACCTGATATCGAAGGCAAAGTGAACTACTATAACGTAGATCAAAACACAACCTCCAGGTAAAGTGATCAAATTAAAGCACTTCCTTTCCTTTCACAATCCCAAACCGACTCACTTTTATCATTAAGGATCAGCCCCTGGCGACTTGGAAGTTATACTAGCTGGTCTGCTATGAGATGTGAAACAAAGTTATGAATGCATATTTTGCCTATACTTTTGGGAAAACTTGCAGGATTCATGTCGTTTGATTGTTTGCTGACGTGTCATCATCTTATCCGGTTGAAATCTATCAAGGTAAGTGAACCTGTTTACTGGACACTCTTGAGGTATGTGAAGGAATTTTCTGCCTGCTGCTAGAATCCACCAATGCGACTGTTGAGTATAGAATTTGTATTACTAATAAGTAGTATGGCAGATTGTATGGATTTAGGTGAGACCCAACTGTGAAAAGTCAGGGCTTCGGCTGGATTCGGAACAACAGTCGATTCCAGCGTGAACTGTTTGAGAAATCCTGCCGGGGCAATCGATCCCCTGGATCACTTGGTGGATTCCATATGAGACAGTGGGACGGGTGGGTAACCGAGTCCAAATGGGGAATTTCCGAGCTCCTGGCGTGGCTTCGTAGCTCAGCTGGTAGAGCGCTTGCCGCGTTGAGGCATGGTGTTTCTGTCGCTGGTTAGAATGCAGGCGAAGACCGGACTTTACACAGTTGGGTCACATCTAAACCGTCGAGTTGCTTCAGAAGTCAATGTATGTTTATACCATTCGGTGTTCAAACTTACTCGCCACCATCACTCGCTCTGATGCAATCTTCCCAGTTTATTTCCTCAGTTTTTTGTCAGGACACAATACTTTTCGCCAGATCCTCAAAACGTCTGTTCTCTTGTGATTATACTCTCCTTGAACAAATCGATGAGTTTATTGTTTTTCCTTATTTCACATTGGACAAACACTTGCCGACAAAATCCTCTCCGTTGCGTACCCCGCCCCCCTTCGACCTACTCGTCTTTTCAAAAGTTCCTGTCTATAGTTAAAACGTCGCAAGATTTTCCAAACTTGCGGTCAAAAACCGTTCAGTGTTCGGGTGTGAGAAATCTAGACCATTCTACCACATGTTATGGCAGTGCGATCAGTTGATTAATTCATGAACAGCCTGGATGCACACATCGAGACATCATGGTGAAACAATCTGCACACCAAAATAGTTTTTGCAAGACGCAGTTTCGCTTGAACTTCTACCAGCACCACTAATCTTTCGTTGTTTGTTCTCCATACGTGAGATAAGCAGTAAATGGATTTCTCTTCTACCACCAAGTCATCCTATCATTGTGCCATAGTTTGAAATACGCTCGTATTTCTTTACATTCACACCACCCCAATTGCTGGTATACCCACTCAGATTTCCCAAAACCGCCAGACTAACCGTATGTTTAGCTGGGGATTTTGAATGTTATGAACCAAACATTGGAACAGATTTTTCCTGCTCGAAAGAAAGTACCAGATCCGAGAGTTGGTCCAGCCAGAACATATCTTTGGTTCATGGACTTTGATTTTCAAGCTGTCCAAAGCAGAACCAGATGCGCTTGAGCGTCTTCAAAGTGTCCTAGTCCGAAACTACCTTATGAACCTCGTATACCGTACGGCCATCTGCAAACTCTGACACAGTGTATGCCACATATGTGTGTTTGAAACGTCTGTTTTGACTCCATCATAACTATTTTTGTAACGATAGTCATCGGAAAAGATGCTGCAGAATACCTTCTTTTATTTGCATATATTCAACTGTATTATAACATGTGATTATACGACAAATATCAAATATCCGTTTCGTGACTCTAGCCTAGGATTTGGTTGGTTATAACCGATTGTAGGTTTGATGGTGTAGATCGATGAGGTCTTGTTCATACTATGAATAAATAAAACGGTAATTTACTTTTATTCATTGTGAAGGATAGGTAAGTGGTGAAACCTTTTGCCTATCTCAATGAAGTAACGTAGGGAAGAAAAGCTGGACCTGATCGCGCAGAACCACGCTGACCGCTGATTGCGATGCACTGACCTGCAAAATGAGAGTCGGAACTTCATCTACACCTTTGTCTTTGGCTGCAAGAAATGCTGTGTTGTCTGCAGGCGGCAAAACAGAATGCTTGAGATTATCAGTTAACAAATCTGTAATAGGTTTCAACAACTCCAAACAGTGCAGGGTAAAACGAAACTGGTAATTAACAATACCTAAAAACCGACGTCGGCTTTTCTGGGATTGTGGTGGTGGATTATTTTTGACGACAACGATTTTCCTTGGTAGGAGAACAATACAGTCACGGGTGACTGGGCGCTCCGGAAATCTATGTAGTCCACGCCAAAAACACATCAACTGGTTTAGGGTTATGCCATACTTATCGAAACGTGCATAAACTGCACGGAGGTGTGACACGTGTTGATGTGCGTTCCTGCTCGCCAAAAGAATGTTACCTATATAGACAAACACAAGGTACAGACCACTTAGGACCTGTTCTATAAACCTCTGAAAGGTCTGAGCTGCAGTTCGCCAAACAAATGGCGTACGGACAAATTCATACAGTCGTCTTCGCTACGGTTTCTGGAGCCACGGGCATCTAGTAGTATGCCTGAACCAGACGAAGCTTTGTTACAATGGTTACACCGCGCAGACAGATGGAAAAATTGTGAACGCGGGAAAATGGGTACCTGGCAAGGATGGTGACGTTGTTTAGAGCGCGATAGTCACTACACGGGTGCTAGTCGCTGCGTAGTGTTCTAGGTACTATATGCAAGGGTGAGGATCACGGACTACTGGAGGGCCGAATTCATCTTCATCGATTTTTAGTTTCTCTGGTGGTAACCGGCGCGGCTGTATGCATACACCTATCGTCATGAAGATAGGTGGACCTTTGGTGGTAGTGTGTTAGAAAACGACGTGTTTTACTTGCGATAGTATGATGATTATAACTCATAACGGAACACTATATGCTAATGTTGTTTTACTGCATGGTGTATTGGAAACCAAGAAAGCAATCGACAATGTTACAAAATAATCTACAATAACTGTCTACAATAAATTCCACTACACTAAGTTCGCTATATGCTTGAAGAAAGTTCCCGTTAAATAGCAAACAAATTCCAACAAATCCAGTTCCTCCAGTGTATTAAAATCTGCTGTTCCCACAGTCAAATCCCGGTGACAAAGACCGCGTGCATGCAGAAGCTGAGGCGCACGAGGACGAAGTGTGTATTGATTCAAGCAATAAACAAGTGGTTTATATGTACAATGAACATAATAGGTATGAAGAACAGTATATAACAAGAGAACAAAAGGTTAACAGACTCTACATAACTCCCCTCTAGAGCGTTAGAGAAGAGAAAACGCTCGATAAGTAAACAGAGAGTGATTCAGTCATGGTAGTCTTTATAGATGGTGGGCCATCTAACAGTTCGTCCAGAACGGGTGCGTGATGTGGAAGGCTTGGACTGGGAAGCAGGAATAAGGGCGTGGTCACTGGTGTCACACATTGGTTGGGTAGACTGAGAAAGGCTTTGTGAGTCGGTAGCCGGATCTAGGGGACGCTGGGTGGAGTCATCTGCATGTGTAATGTCCAAATAACGAGACGACGAGGTTGAATCGCGACCAACGTAAGCCACTTTTAATCTGCCACTGCTCACCGAGTGACGTATTCCGTTTTTGTCAATGTCAAAATATTTGTCTTTGTGGTCGAGCACTCTGAAGAGACCCTCATACAGCGGTTGCAGAGAGGTGATTTAGGTGAGCCAACGCAAATGAAAACGGAGGGACAAGTACACAGATCACGATGGATTTGTTCTTGGCGCGACGTTTTTCGTGGAGGCGAAGGTTGAACAAGACGCATGTGATTCTTTAGACGCATGACGTAAGTCGCGTCAGGACTGAGAAATTCCAGGGAATTAGAAAGAAATTCTCCAGGAACACGTAATGTACAACCATACACGAGTTCTGCTGAGGTGCATCCAATGTCCTTCTCTACAGTGGTTCACAAGCCAAGAAGAATAATAGGTAGGCGATCGGACCATTTGCCACCTGCCGATGTTGCCATCAAAGATGCTTTGAGTTAGCGATGGAACTCTTCGACCAAGCCACTCAACGATGGATGGTATGCAGTGGTCGTTATGTGCTCGCATCCAAGAATACGATTCAAATCACGGAAAAGAGCAGACGTGAACTGAGATCCACGATCGGTTGTGATTGTAGCCGGAACACCAAAATTCGAAATCCACGAGTCGACAAAACTGCGTGTAATTGTTTCCGTCGACGTGTTGTTCAAAGGGACGGCAATGGGCCATCTCGTGAATCGGTCCACGCAGGTTAGAAGATGTGTCCAACGATGTCCAGATGGACGTGTTTGAAGCGTCCGTCGGGTAAAGGAAACGTACCAGGAGTAGTGATAGTGTGACGGTGAACATTACTGCGTTGACATTCCAAGCACTGTTTGGCCCAGTTACGAACATCCTTACGAATGCCTGACCAAATGTAACGCTCGGTAACTAGCTTTGTTGGCGCACGTATGCTTGGATGTGACAGGGAATGGAGGCGATTGAAAACATCATACCGGTGTGCGAAAGGGACGAAGGGTCGAGATTTGCCGGTAGACATGTCACACGTAAGTGAGTATTCTGATTGGGTTAATGGGATATCACGTAGTTTAAGAGAGGGGTTGACACGCAGTTTACGAAGTTCTGGGTCATTAACCTGGGATTGAGCGAGGGAGAGAAGGTCAATGCCACTTGTGGATAATTGGTTGACATCCGGGCGAGACGAGGCGTCGGCGACGAAGTTGCTGGAACCGTCTATAAAACGAATGTCGGTAGTGAACTGTGAGATAAAATCCAAGTGTCTTGTTTCTCTAGGGGAGTACCGATCTGGAGGGGAACTGAAGGCAAACACAAGTGGTTTATGATCAGTAAAAACAATGAAGTTGCGACCTTCCAGAAGATGACGAAAGTGTTTACTGGCAAGGTAAATGGCCAGTAACTCACGACAAAAGGTACTGTAACGCGTTTGCACTGGTTGGAGTTTTCGGGAGAAAAAGGACAAAGGTTGGATTTTACCATTGACGTTTTGTTGTAAGACAGCGCCAACAGCCGACTGAGATGCGTCAGTCTTCAAGATTAGCGGCGAGTGTTCATCCGCCCTCAAATGCGTCAATGTGGCGGCTTGGGACAAAGCTTCTTTGGCTGCGACGAACGCAGTATTAGCCTCAGAAGACAAAACGAAGAGCTTGGGATTAGCTTTTAAAATGTCCGTGAGGGGTTTTAACATTTCCGAACACCGTGGAATAAAGCGACAGTAATAAGTCACGATGCCTAGGAAGTGTCGAAGACTTTTCAGGGACTGTGGCTATGGATAGTACATAACGGCCCTGACTTTCTCTGGTAAAGGTCGGATACCGTCACTGTCAATTCTATGTCCCAGAAAATCGATGGAGGTAACTCCGTAGATACATTTCATGGGGTTCAGTGTCACACCGTATTGAGCAAAACGTTCGAACAGCTTTCGAAGGTGTGACTCGTGCTGTCGGGTATCTTCGTTTGCGCTTAAGACGTCGTCAATATAGACGTACACGAAGTCGAGACCACGAAGCACTTGGTCCATGACCTTTGGAAAGTTTGTGCGGCATTCCGTAAGCCAAATGGCATACGGACGAATTCATAGAGTCCAAAGGGAGTAGTAATTGCTGTCTTCGGGACATCCTCTGGGGCCACGGAAATCGGATGGTAAGCTCGAACTAAATCTATCTTGGAGAAGATAGTCTTCCCGTTCAACCCAATTGAGAAGTCGTGGATGTGAGGGGTGGGGTATCGATCTGGAACAGTGACGTTGTTAAGGGCACGATAATCACCGCAGGGGCGCCAGTCGCCTGTCATTTTTTTTGGAACCATGTGAAGAGGTGAGGCCCACGGACTATTTGACGGCTGGATAACGCCAAGTCGTAAGAGGTGTTCAAATTCTGCCTTCGCCACTTTGAGTTTGTGAGATGGCAAACGTCTGGGGCGTGCAAAAGTAGGTGGACCTTTGGTGACGGTGTGGTGAAAAACATCGTGTTTAGGTGGTGACGTTAGGTTAGACGGATTGATGAGTTGTGGAAATTGTCGAAGGATCGCTGCAAAACCGTTATCCAGTAAGGCCGATCGCAGTCCAATCGAATTGATTGATGTGGCCTTACCTTGTGCGCACAAGGTGGTCGTGCTGTCGATCAATTTCCTACTACCAACGTCTACTATGAGTCCAAAGGATGATAAGAAATCAACGCCAATTATCTGGTGTTGTACATCTGCCACCGCAAATCTCCAGGGAAACTGATGCCTAAGGCCGAGATCCAGCATGAGTAGCTTCTCACCGTATGTTGGGATCGTCGAATAATTAGCAGCCTGTAGTGTGTACGATACCGGTTGAAGATTGCGTTTGTCACCTTTCGGTGGAATAACGTTAACCTCTGCGCCTGTATCCATGAGGAAATTCAGCGCAGTTGAACGGTAGAACACGTAGAAGAGGCGACAGTTTGAGGAGTCATGGACAGCAGTCGCCATTACTGTCTGGCTTCGGCGTTTCCCGAGTGGGAAGTATCCTGAGCAAAACTGCATGGCTTGGTACAACGGATCGCTTTAGAACCGAATCGATGTTGATAGTAACACACGTCCCGACTAACTCGTCGTCTGCGTGAACGGCTTCGGGATTGGTGGCGATAGAGAGGGTCTCTCGAATGGGTTGTCAGTTGTTTAGTGATTGCACAGAGCTGTACAGTCATGTCGGAGAATTGCTGCTTCAGCGCGTCTAGTTCGTTTTGCCAGCTAAGGCTCGAAGACGCTTTTGGTAAGTGTACATGGGATACAGTCCGACTTTGATAACTCTCGTATACCTGGTCAGTCAGCTGTGCGAGTTTTTGAAGCGGTGTGTCCTTATCGAGTATGGACAATATTTTTCGGATATCGTCCGGAAGATTTTTGTGCCACAACTCACGCAGGATTGGTTCGTTTACCGTATGTTTGCTCTGAAGTTGTTTCATGTGACGGAGGTGTTGTGAAGGAGTTCCGTCGCCCAACTCTACTCCTGCCAGAAGCTTTCGCAGGTTCTGCTCATCGGTTGCTGCAGTTCCTCCAATGATCGCGGCCTTTAAAATGTCATAGAGGCCAACACTAGGTCGAGTGTAGATAAGGTCGGCAACTTCAGTAGCGACCTGCTCTGGGAGGTTGGCAACTATAAAATTATACATTGACTTTTATGAGCGTATCCGTCTAGAGTCAAAGATGGCTTCGACTTGAGCAAACCAAAGCCTAGGATCACGACTACCGAACTCGGGAAGTTTAACATAAACTGCATTTTCCACAGTAGTAGGGTCTGGTTCAGAATCAGTCATGTTAAGGGAAAATAAAGTCGCTCACAAAAAAGGAACCGATTAGGCAATGAAAGAGAGAAAAGAATTTTCGGGGAGTATGCGGAAAAGAAAAACTTTAAGCAAACTTTAAAAAGAAATCAACGAGGGCTCACCAATTATGTAGTGGAAGCCAAGAAAGCAGTCGACAATGTTACAAAGTAATCTACAATAACTGTCTACAATAAATTCCACTACACTAAGTTCGCTATATGCTTGAAGAAAGTTCCCGTTAAATAGCAAACAAATTCCAACAAATTCAGTTCCTCCAGTGTATTAAAATCTGCTGTTGCCACAGTCAAGTCCCGGTGACAACGACCATGTGCATGCAGAAGCTGAGGCGCGCGAGGACGAAGTGTGTATTGATTCAAGCAATAGACAAGTGGTCTATATGTACAATGAACATAATAGGTATGAAGAACAGTATATAACAAGAGAACAAAAGGTTAACAGACTCTACAATGGATAATTACACTTTACAGATACTGATTACACCACAATTTCGTTGACTGACGTGCTGCACTATGACTACTGTGTAGAGGCCAGCTCTGGGTTTGGGCTAAGTGTATTTCTTATTACTATTACGTATTCCAAACTATCGCCTGCCCGCGACGCCAATTGCCATAGTCTGGAATACGTAATAATAATAAGAAATGAACTCAGCCCAAACCCAGAGCTGGCCTCTACGCAACAGTCATAATTCAGAACGTCAGCCGACGAAATTGTAATGTAACCTGTATCTGTACAATTTAATTAGTCATGCAGTAAATCAACAATGAGCCGTAGTTTAAACGAACGTCCGAGTAGTAGTGATGATGTTGTTTCTTCTTCACACATCCAGGAACTCTTGTCTGCGCCGGCTCAATTGCAGGTACTCCTCCAGTAACTGAATTCGATTCTGGAACAGACTCAGAAACGGGAATTTCAAACTCGGAAGATTTAACAGACAATGAAGGAAAGACCTTCAAAATCTTTATGCACTTGAGACCGATAATAAACAGAACAGAATTAATAACAAAAATGAACAAGTATAAATAATGGACCGCACATCTGTGAGTGAAAGTTCGCATTCGCCCAAAATAGCTAAAACAGTTCCAGTAAGACCCTTAACAGACATATTAACAGGTTTCAAAATGACAGAAGGTTCCAGCCGCTTCATGTAAGGGACAGAAATAAAAATTCAACACTTCCAGTGTTGACGATAAAATAATGTTGGGGACCGTCGTTAACATTAGAAGATTGTACTATGTGATGCGTAGAACCACGAGAATTAGTAGAAGTTACAGTTGTAGCGACCTTCTAGAACAGCTTGATTTTTGTTGGTGTTTTGTTGTACAATTTGACATCTCCTGATGAGGCATGTTTGTTTAGCCCAACTGTATGCCCTATTTCCGCCAGTGTAGAAATTCTCCACTTTTTCCGTTCCGCGCGCTACACACAGGACGCTGACTGGTTGTACATCTTATTGCTTCTCGGTCGTGGCAATATATAAAGTATTGCGCTGTTTGTTGTGTTCTGAATTATTGCCATTGGGTAACTCATCGAATCTGGAGTGATACTTCGTGGAAGAGTTCCCACACAGTAAGAGCAATGTACTAAAAGCAGATGCAACACTTTGTTCATCAAAAGAAGTCTGGACAAAACACGTTTTCGAACAACGATAGACGGCTTGAATGTGACCGATATCACCACATTTATAGCATTTGGAATTGCAAAATGGACACGTAAGTCGGGAATGTTTTCGACCACATGACTTACAGCAGTCAAAATGTTGGACAGAATTCGGATTAAAATGATGTGGCTCGACTGTCGTATTCCTCTGACAGTTTACTTTTTCGAACTGCCGCTGCTGTTGGTTTGCCTGTGTAGTAGACAAGTTGACATGCGCTAGACCCCCGTCCACTAACAATTTTAAATGCCTTTCCTGAAAAGCAATCGGAACGTAGTCCCAACAGGCATCGAGCTAAAGAAGACAGCAGGGTTTGGAAACAAACCGTATATTTCCAGCAATATTTGGAAATATGATAAGTAGTTAGCTCTAGCCTAGTCTGGGACCAACGGCAGCAACCAAGAGGAGGAAGAAAAGAAGCGCGAGATGGGCTACAGCCAACTCGGCGGCACTCAAAGGCGCGCCAGGCGAAAAGTGCGTGGAACCTACGAGTGCGCCAAACAACGCTCGGAAAGGTTCGGATTAAACGACCTTGAAGACTAGGATAATAGTGTAATGTGCGATCGAAGCCAGCAAGCGCGCACTAGTTGAATTTGAATTGGTGACGGAGCGTGCTGCTGTTTCGTCGGCGCCGTCTTAGTTATCTTTTGTGTAAGTCGTGTGCATGGCTTACTGGGCTTTTGGCTCATGTTTGTTTCTTGTTGTTTCCTTTTGCAGGACTTGTTGGAACCTCTACTTCGGAGGAACGCTATCCCCTACCCAGCAAACACATGGCCAACTCCGAGGTGTTGGCCAACATCTGGCCAACGGTTGGCCACACAGTAGGCGAATCATATAAGAATAATAACTGGCATTAACTACGCTCATTGTGGTATTCAAACGGGCTGTTGAAAATTTCTAAAACATTATCATACTCATAAATTTTAAACCTAGTGCATTCACGATTAACAC